>JAODAC010030882.1:0-14846 GCA_027575185.1 Mimaenictus wilsoni
GTACCCTCCTCCATCCCTGCACTCCGCTGTCTTGCTACCAGCGTCACGGGCTCGACTTAGATATTGTCGTTGCTCAGGGCAAGAACTTGTGCTCGCGGACCTGCACATCATCTGCAGCGTACGCACATCGAGCATACAATGCATTTAAGGTATTTAACCAGTACTTTATATAGCGAACGTAGCTTGAACGCATTTAACGTAGTATTGAACGCAATATTTACTCTAACACGGTGTAAGAAGTATTTAATTCATTTAAAGCTCTTAACCCAGTATTTAATACACAGAAAAATCTATATAACACATTTAGCGTAGTACTTATCGCCCATGTAGATTTCGGATGTGTATACAAATGTGATGTAATTATATAATGTGATCCACGTTGACATCCTGGGCAGACTTTAACAACATGTATTACATTTCCGGGGCGGAAGACGTTTTCATTTAATGGTGTAATAATGTGTGTGGCGGCACATAGTGCTGAAACATCAAATTAGAGTAAAAATTTAAATAATTTTCACTCACAACATTAACTTCAAACAGTTAACGAATTATAGACAACCCAAATTGAACAAAATTTCGTTTCCCTAATACCTTATCTTAACAATTTCTATTTGAATCATGTGAAAAACAGGTATAAATGCAGCCTATAAAATCTAACATACATAATAAACTTTAATCATGGACAGTGACATGACATGTGATATCTTGATTTAATTAAGTAGGCGAAAATGTAATAACCGTAGCCGATTTCAATCAGGCGTCACGTTTCATCTGAAAAGACTATATCGCCTACCTGCCTGCTTTGATTCGCTGCTAATAAAAGAAATTGATACGCGTAGAAATGCAGTCAGCCGTTAAGCGAAACCGGAGACTGTCAGCATTCACTCATTGACAGTTTATGAAATTTGTATTTAACCGAAATGCACGGGACTTGCAAAAGTCCAAGACAATTTGTCGTGATTTAATACGGTTTAATGATTTTCAATGAAATTCATGGGAATATTTTTTTTCTACTGACTTCAAGAAGAAAATATTTATTTTAGTCCGGCTGTTGGGTTTTAAGAGATTAAGAGTTGGGAGAGAGATTAAGTGTATGGCGTCTCCTGCTGTCAAATTTGGGAACTAGAGTTGTATGTTTTTTCCTCTCAAAGTATTAGGATACTATTAAATAGAAAGTTACAAAAAAGATATGAAGGCATTCAATTTGTAAAAAGTTAATTTTTTGTTAATTGAACAGGTATTATTAAATTTTATAAAATGTTAACCCTTTTATTTGTATTTGAAACGTAATAATTAACATTCACTCTTTCTATTTTAAAAGGGTTATGATGCATGTGGCGCCTCTTGATGTTCACTTCATTTAACAGATCACTTTTAACGTAGTATCTAACACAGTGACGTATTTAACGCAGATAACGTAGTGTCTAACTCATTTAACGCTGATAACAAAGTATTTGGCACGGTGAACGCAGAATTTAACGTATTTAACGTTTTACGTATTTATTGTCCATTTAGATTTCGAATTTGTGAACAAAAATAACCTTAATAAATAGTTACATTATTCAAGAATATCTCCTCTAAATATCAAGACATAAAATGGACCTGTAAATATTTAGTAGTTTTAAGTATACCGAACTTTAACGCGTATTTCTCGCCGTTTTTCGATTTTGCGTATTGAGAAAATTCTACTAAACCGATTTGGTCAACTAAAGGCTCATTTTATATATAAATAAATTGTCTACAATATGTCGTTAATTGTCGTTATATATTTACATATTTTTTCGTATTTTTATGTCGAATTTTTATGCGAAAAAAATTTTCTTTAAAACTTTATAAAAATATGCAATTTTAATGTTTTCTTGAATATGCTCCACGTCATATTCAAGCTAGTTTTATAAGTTTTGCAAAAACTTTATGGTTTTTCTATTTCGATTAAGTTTAATGGCTCTAAATTGAACTCGCATCACTTTAAATTAACTTTCAAATAATTTTACGAAAAATGTGCAAAAATTTACTCATCATTTGCAAAATATTAATTTTGTCATAATTTAACACGCATCAATGATTATTATGAAATTAAAATCTATCGATATGTGAACATTTTTCTGCGAACACACAAGAAGCAACATTGACATAATCTAGGCCATGTTGGTGAATTGAAAACCGATTTGCCTGCGAGGGCAATTCATAAATCGCGTGTTTTTTTTTTAATGCGACTCCATTCACGTTTGTTTCGACGCGTGCATTTCAAGTCGACATATATGAAATTTGCAATTCGGCGGGACTAAAGACACGAAATTGCTCATTATAATATTGAATAGGTCGTGTTGGACAATGCGAGGTTTGGAGCAAGGTAATAATTATGCTTCCTTTCTTGAACGTGCGTGTAATTAAATAAATCGGTCGTCGTGTTCGAATCTCTGTGAATGTGCGCTCTGTGTATTGGTGAATATGCGGTGTGCTAGTGGCTTATGTCTATGGTCGAATCCGAACAATCAATCGATTTGGTAAAACGAGATTATTGAGAATCGACAGGTTGGCACACGGAGAGAATAAATAAATATATGCGCTTCGGTGTGAGGAACACGGTTGTAGAAATCCGCTCTAATGCGATTAACTAATTGATTGGCTTGCTTTGGGAGCACAATCATAACGTTTTGAGATCAGATGATGGATTAATGATGTCGTGTTGTTACAGCTCGCACGTGCGGGATTAATTTATTTCGGTGTAAAGTTGTGGAACAATAATTGGTACTTTATCAAGCTGTACCTGTATGTATAGCTAATTACAACTTGGATTTTTTAACAATATGGAAAAAAATTGCAGATCGGTTGGCATAAATAGTATTTCCTAGTTTCTTTTTCTACGCAGGTGTAGCGATGTTAGCTCTTCTTCTATGTCGTTGCAAGCCTTCGAATGTCTTCATTCTTTATCCGGTCTTGAAGAATTTTTCCCTCTATGTTTCTCAGTATTTTCATTTCTGCTGTCCTGAGTAATCTGTGAATAGGTGTTGAGTCTACCCGTGTTTCGGCTAAGTACGCCAGGAGGTGTCTAACTACCGCCTAATATATGCATACTTTTTTAGCCTCTACTCTCATGTGCTTATTGTTCCATATCCTATTTCCTAAGCGTCGTTCAGACCGCGGACTTCGGCTTCAGGCTGTTATGTCTACCCTTGTCTGACGAATATACTTAAAAGAGGATGAAGAAACTCGAAGAATCAGCCTATCTCCTTTTAATACATAAGTCAGACAAAGGAAAGCGCGAAGCGACGCGACGTCGCCGGTCTGAACGACGCGTTAGACATCCTCCTACTCTCAGACCTGGCCATGTCAGACAATGTTGAAATATCGATATTTATCGAAATCGATATTTCCAATTTTTCGATATATTGATATCGAAATATCATTTTGAAAATATCGATATTATCAATATCGATCAAATCGAAATTACATAAGTACGCCATCAATATATGGGTTTCAGGACTACTTTAGTTCCCAACAATTATTAATTCACATGAAATCTCGGATTCATACAGCGGGTTCATTATATATTGTTATTATATATTGTTCCTAACCTGTATTCGTATTGTTTTGTTGGTATAATGAAAGTATACAATAAAACAACGTATGGTTAATCTTATTATAACAACGAAAATCGATATTTAAAGTAATAATAACAATAACAATAATAATAACAATACATATATCGATCTGTCAGTGTTTTCACCAAATATAACAATTACAATAACTTATAAAAGTAGATGTGTCGCACAAATCAATATTGATGTTAACCTTATGATTCCAACAAATATCGATTGATTAAGAATTATTGTACAGACCCTAAATTGTGGAAAAATTTTGAACTTCTCAGATGGCAATTACGTCAAAGACATGCCAAAACGATATCAAAATTTTCGATATCGATATAATGGAAAATCAAATTATCGATAAATATTGAAATTTTGGAGCCGATATATCGATATTTATCAATAACGATATTTTTTTGACATGTCTACTTAGTCCCTTTTCTATTTGTGCTGCTACTTCTTTATCTACACCTGCGAAGCTTGAAATGTTTATGTCTGAACATCTCAATTCGCTCACCAGACCCTATAAATATATACAAACCTGTAATACATTTTGCGAAATGCAATTTTTCATTAACATAACCATCAAAAGAAATAATCGTCTTTAAGAAATCTTACAAGATCTAGGCTTACAAGATCTATACTTAGTCAATCGACAATACAATCAATAACCAACAATAACACAAATCTCTCGCCATTCAATACGATAAAATCAATCGGAGTAAAATGTGACAGTCGTAAATTAATGCAGAAAACGTAATCCATTGTTGTAATTGTTGTAAAATAGTAATCGCATGCAATTGTAAAAGTAGCCAACGCTACGAAGGACGCAAAAACTGGATCACATTACATCGGTCCGAGTTGATCTCACAATCATGCGTAATTATTCGCATTGTCTTTATTATAAATCGTAAAAAAAAACGTGCACGGCACACGCCGAAGAGAGTCGTACGTGTGGTACCACTCCCCGAAATAAAATATAAACCTCATGCGATAGCGATAGCATCAGACGGTACACGCCAAGAGATGTGATCGTTTTATTGAGCAATGACAGCCAGACACGTACTTGATGTTATGCCACTAATCGTGCATTCGACAAACTGCAATTAACGACCACGTCCAGTAATAATCGACGAAGGGGATTTTATGTGCGCTAATTATCGTAATAAAATTAACGTAAAAACTGTTGGGCACATCCAATTTCTTAATTATACACGTCTATGTATGTGTGAGTGTTTGTGCGTATACGGTGGCGAATTTTACGTTTTCGACGAATCGCCCAAGTTATCGGATTCCACTTTGTAATTATCCCAAATTTAACCGCAGCCCTCGGTGGTGAAAGACGGGAACTTTCGCTTCGAAATGACCGTGATCGAATACAGATTACTCTTGCAAATAACGCTACGTGATCGTTATTTTATTTGTGTTTTATAGTTTTTAAAAATTGAATACAGTGTAATCCGCTTAAATTGAATATATCGAAAGTAGGAGGTTTTGTCCAAATTATCGAACAAATAGATAAATGTAAACAAGACAAGACCGCAATAACAAAATCTTCTTCTTCTTCTTCTTCGTTCACCCGCCTTGTCGCTGACCGGGCGTAAGCCTGTGGCTTGTTATTCTTCCAGAATTACTTCTGGGTAACAACTATGAGCATATTAATTCCCTTCGGAATGGTTTCTAGCCTCGCCCAAGGTGAAGAAGACTTCTATAACGACAACCACAGATGTTAGTGTGGTTGCCGGAGCGAGTAGAGGTGTTATTGTCACGACCAGGATTTGAACCTGGAACTCCTGCGTGGTAAGCAGCGATCTTACCAACTGGACTACTACGCTCACAATGACAATAACAAAATAACAAAACAATAACAAAATGGAACGTAGAAAATATTATACAAGTGGTTTTCGGTTTTTTAATTTCCCATTTATCCTTCCATACGTTTATATGCAGTACCACATACACTTCCCTATTTAAGCAGAATGCTGTTCCAAAAAAGCGGAATATATTTACATTAGTTCGCGGGTTTTGATTGTGTTCGTTAGAAACGGAACGGTTCGTTAGGTCTGTTTACGTAGACGTGAACAAGAAGCGTCATTACGCTGGGCATAATGGGCATAAGTAACTAAATCCCTTTCATAAGAATACGGCTGTTTATAGTATTAATATGTATTACTAAGAAGTTAAATCTTACAATATTAATGTACATGTTTATTTGTATAGCAACAATTAGTAATAGATAATGTTGTCGCGGTCATTAGCAGAGATCCGGAATGCCAAATTAATTCCTTATCTTCCGGACTCTTGCTACTATGACGTAATGCTTCATTAGATTTAAGCAATTAGTATGTATCGTTAGGTTTAGATTTAGAGAATAAAGTTTAGTTGTTACGCACTGTCCACTTCGTGATTCATCCCTGCACTCCGCTGTCTTACAAACGGCGTAACAGTTGTCACCGATCGCGTGTGTACGACAAGGTTACCTTTGTGCTCACGGAAAATAGCATCAGCTATTTTTCTGCTACGGTCCTAACAAGGGCCTTAATAAGCGGTTGAGTATCAAGGGTCGGAATCTACGGTATATAATTTTGTGTTTTCTGTAAGTTTTAGGGATTTGTGTAGTACACTAAGGGAATCTGCTATCTTTTGACTAAAATTCTAAATGCTGATAAATCCTCTTACAAATATACCTAATTATTTCATAATAAATTTGTCGTAGCAAGGTATATTTCCGAATTTTATTCACAATATTTTTCTATTCAAAAGGTAAGGAAAAGGCCCAACGGGGCAAATAGTTAGTAGCGCTCTGGTCTATTATGCAGGCGGGCGGGGTTTGATTCCCCGCGGTGGGCGCATATATATTATATATTTTTTATTTTACCGAGCATGGACTACTATGGCCATTAACACTATTCAATTTTTTTTCAATGTAATTAAGCCCAGTAGAGGCTAGAACTTTCGGTAAGAAGAAAAATTCACGTGACTATGCATCCCTACCGAGAATCGAACCCGGAACCCCGTGGTCAGTAGTCATCGATCATACCATTGCACCACTTTCCTGAACAACTTATACGTGTGAATAAATTTCTGCATACTTACAAGCTTTCGACAGGATCCTACTCGAAAAAGTAATACAATTGCTCAATGAATACCCGGGAACTTACAAGACTATTCCAACACTTACGAGACCAACACAATCCTGGCAAATATCAACGGCGAAACTACGGACTACACAGTCTGAGGTAGTGTTTTCCAACCTTTGTTGTGTCATGGGGTGTTCCTCTTGTCCGAGGATATAGTAAAATTAGCGGTCCAGGGAAACCCTTTGGGATTAGTGTTAAGGGACCAATCGTATGACGATACTGATACTTATTGGTATCACTAGTAGAATTGCCCCGCCCCCCTTTAACAACCAAATTGTCCTCTAATTGTTTGCGCGCCTCACGTTGAGATGCCCGGGTCTAAGCGAAGGGTACAAAATTGGGCGATATTAAGTCAAAATTTTATGAAACGCGAACGATGCGGTAATTACTGCAGACATCGAAGACGGGCTTCAAAGGATTTTGCACGCAAGTGCGCTAATAGTAAGTAACCTATTGAATCTAAAAAAAATTCCAAAGAAAAAGTTTTGCAGTGATAACTTGCTATGCTCGTGCTTCTAGTAGCAGGGTATCCAAAATCACTATTTCGTCACTTGTATCGTTATATACTAGGATACATGGAGCACATGGCAGGGGAGTGTGCGGAGGTCAAGGAGAAATGGTCTAGGATGGGAGGGACGGGAAGGAGGACACTAGAGGACTGGCTGAAGGAATAGGGAGGAGGAGGGAGAGGCCAAAACGGGGTTAAAGTTTATATTTTAATTTTTTTTTTAATTTCGTTATAATTTTGTACATAGTTATTGATATTGTAATGTTTATGTTTTGGGACTACGGAGAGGGCAATATTGTGAAGGGAAAATTCCAATAAAGGATCTCATATATACTAGGATATATACAAAATGCGCTAATAGTAAGTAACCTATTGAATCTAAAAAAATTCCAAAGAAAAAGTTTTGCAGTGATAACTTGCTATGCTCGTGCCTCTAATAGCAGCGTATCCGAAATCACTATTTCGTCACTTGTATCGTTATATACTAGGATACATGGAGCACATGGCAGTGTGCGGAAGTCAAGGAGAAATGGGCTAGGATGGAAGGGACGGGAAGGAGGACACTAGAGGACTGGATGAAGGAATAGGGAGAAGGAGTGGAGAGGCCAAAACGGGGTTAAAGTTTATATTTTAATTTTTTTTTAATTTTGTTATAATTTTGTACATAGTATAATGTACATGTTGTAATGTTTATGTTTTGGGGCTACGGAGAGGGCAATATTGTGAAGGGAAAATTCCAATAAAGGTTGTCATATATACTAGGATATATACAAATTACAAGATTACCAAAACATCTCAAATGATTCTGTAGCTATAAGCATACTTTCAGAATTTTCACGCTTTAATGTTTGTGATAAGTTATGTATTGTTAACAATATTTCCTGTTATTAATAGTCTAAATGATTATACAATATCATAGTTGTAACACTACAGTAAACTTATTCTACTGCTTATTCATTTTCGCTCGAATCTATCCTTATTTTTTTGGCTTTATTTGAATTAAAAAAAAATCACATAAAAAAGACTAAACCATTCGGAAAAAATAGATTTCGAATGGTTTATTAATAATATATTTTATTTCCATGTTACATAAAATAAACACAATAAATGCCTACAATAAATCATTTCGTGGCGATATGTGCTTTACGATACGTACGTAGGCCGAACGCAAAAAGAAATCATCATAATAAAATTAATAAAGCAAATTATCGTGCATATAAATAACGATAAAAATCGAATGACGGGTTATACATAGCCTACGGATTTTAATACGTAGCATGCATGCGGAGCGCAGCATAATTTAATTAGAATTGCATACGCTCGATAAATCATCGCAGTCTGCGAGAAAATGCACTTTATATGGAGGCGATAAACATCGCTCCTCCAAAATGCGACCTGCTCGTATTGGCGTCGCGTCGTCGTCCGCGTACTGCGTTGAATAACCTGTTACGGATAAGCTGGATTATTCGTATTATTCGTATTGTATTGCAATTGCAGGCCGATTGTTCGTAGAAATCGATCGGATCATCATTGCCTCGCTTGGTCGGCCGGCGTTGGGCGTTATGCGTGGGCGCATCTATGCATGGATCTTGACGATCTCGGCAGTTAACAATTGCTCAATTTAAATAAATTCAGTATGCGATTATTTTATATTTTTATTTTTTTCTTCGATTTGTTGTGGCTATCAGGAATACAAAAAGAAATTCAGTAATTGGTAAAATTTATTGTTTCATATTCTTTGGCGGGTCCCATATTTTCGAGGGTCTTTCAATTTTCGTGATGTAATGTCACAACAATAGTGTTTAGTAAATTTTCACGCCTTCTCTTGGACTGTCTCTTCTCTATGCTGCTCTATACTGTTGTGTGCCTGTTTGTTTTCTGTTATTTTGTTGGTTTTGAATGTAAAATATTGTGACATGTGCGAATGTTATCTCTATATGTGCTTCAAATTAGTGTTTTTAAATATTTCCAGGAAAGGTTGTCGTTTTCTTTTTTATGTACTTCAAGATAGGTTGTTATTGTAATATTAGAAAAAGTTAAAAGGTTTTTTATGGCTCTCGACCTTGCAGAAATTCAGACAATTGCTAGTTTTCGAAAATACGGTTGTACTTCAATTAGTTATGTCTTGCACCCATCTTTGAATACCTAAGATACTTTTTACTGCAACGCGAGAATGTCACCCGTACACAAAACTAAGGTAGGTTCGTATGTTAGTGATTTTCATCCCCATGTTAGTATTGTGAAGAGTAGGGATGTTTAAGTTTCTTTTTGGAGTTTTTATTTTAATAAAATCCATCTTGTTCTAAACTTGATAGACACTATTTGGGCAGAGTTTCGATACCCGATTTAACTCCCACGTTAAGGTACCCCGATCTAGTGTTGCGTTTCTAAGTTGAAAGTCTTAGAAATAATTCATACATAGCATCCTGACACCGATCCTACAAAATATACAACAATATCACCCTCCAGAGGCGGGAGACAGTTTTGGATTAAATTTTTTCAAAGAAATTATTTAATTGAAAGTTAAAATTTGAAGCGCCCCAACCGGCATCGAACCGGCGACCTCTAGACCAGTATCGGTATTTTTGACGTAAATATCAGTATTATTACCGGCGAAAATATAACCAGTATTCCGGTTTTCAGTTTACCAGAATTGCATTCCCTAGTTCCAACTCTTCGGAATCCTGCAGTACGAGTTCATAAATATGTATATACCATGTATAACATTTAAACTCGCAAATTTGGCTTTCAAACTCGGAGAAACTCGTGAATATAAAACCCAGTAGAACAATATTTCAAAAACGTCGGTACAAATTCGGATATTCGTAACAGATCAAGTTCAAAGTTGATGAACTATCTTGAAATGATTTCAGAAAAATAATTTCATCACCTGCTAATGCATTTCCATTATATTTCTGATTATAATTATATAAAATCCGACTATAACATATGATTGCATTCGTTGGTAAATATGTACATTGTTTGATTACTAATCTGTAATTTATTGGGAAATTAAATCGCGCAATAAAAACGTTTTCCAATAAATTCTTACGGCAGTCACGTATTTTTTGGCGATTTGTCGCTCGTCAGTACTTGGATATTCATAAACAACTTCATGGAATGTTTCTACATATTTGAAATGTCATAGCATATCCTGATCGTTTGCACATCCTTCGACTTTTTTAATCCTATGAAAATAGTCAAAGGATTAAATTAAAAAGGAACCAAAGTAGGGAAAGTCTATCTTTCTAGTTGAAACAATACAAAAAACAATAGTTAAAATCGGTTTGTTAGTTTCTAAGCTGTACGCCGCCTAAATCTGGCTCGAAGACACCAGTTCACTACCCAAGTGTTTTTTACTTAAAAAATAAATAAAAAGTTTAAATGAAATTACGTCCAGGAATGATAAATTTCCTCATCTCTAATAATCTTAAATCAAAATGATTTTTCTTTAGATTTAAAAGCAGCAATACGTTTCTTGGGCACGTGCAACCTTAACCAAAGAACCCATTCAAGAGGAATCATAATCACCGCTCCTTAAATGAACAACCAGCATCAATGCGGCGCGTTCAGTTGTTTTTTTTTTTCTCTCCGTAACTTCTTGGGCCTAGCAATTCTCTATCAGTGGCACATTTTATAGTTCGAGTTCTGCCATTCTCTTGAATCCTCTGCGGCTTGCTTTTTTTCTGCACATTCCACTCTTGCAAACGCACATCACACACGCCTCGCACACGGTCAATATGATAATTGCTCGCGCACGAATTCATTTAATCGTTGATTTCGTCGGCGATAGCTGCACAGTCGAAAAGACGTCATAAAAACTCACACACACGTGCTGCTCACGCATCATTTCGATGCGACGCGATCGTCGACCAGTGAACATGCTCGCCCGATGAACGTGCACATCTCTCACAATCGGTCGAAAGACGCGCGCATAATTTATTCAAATCTTCCAGTAGTTATGTAAAGACACTGGTAATCTCGTCGCGCATAATTTATGAACGTCCGCGACGAAGAGAGGCGATTGTCGGCTATCGGCGCAGCGCAGCGATAGCCAAATAGAGCGTAAACAGGAATTTCGTTCGTTTTGGCTTGGATAAACGGCGGATTTTGTAGGTGTCTACGTTTGTTGTGCATAATCAATTCTTGTCATGTTAATCATTCGGACTTGTTGCGCGTATATGCTTATCGGGGCGACAATCACAGCGCAAGATACACGTTGAAAAATTGTTATTAATTGTGAGCACGACGATGAAGTGAACTAGAAAAAAAATGGAAATGTTTATGGAAATGAATATGGAGTAGAATGTGCTTTGATGCACGCAGACTTTTACTATGTTTCTAGAATAAGAAGTCGTTTGTTCCTACGAAGTTTCTGCAAATACCAACTTTTTCACAACTCGGTTGTAGGTTTTTGAAAACTGAAAACCGGTATCGGTTTCGGTTTATGTTTATGTTGCTTGTTTTTAACTAAATTGAATCAAATTTTGTATGTTTGTAGCGAATAATAAAGGGAAAAATGAGCATTCCATACGAGTTGTAGATTTAGCAGAATCAGTTTTGTGGTTTGGTGCGATTGCTGTCAATAATTATAGGTTAGATTAGGGCTGGCGCAACGGAGTGCTCGCTCGCGCTTGGGCCAGCGGCGCGGCGGCACTGCTACACGCCAAACTCGCAGCTATATGCTGCTATGAACACATTACCTAACTGGCTTGCCAAAGACTACGCCATCTACCAGCAAAATTATAAACACCTCTAGGTTATGTATGTCATAACTTCATAATAATGAAATGAGCATATTATTCAACAGAAATAGAAAATATATTGTACCACGAGCATGGAGTGATACTCATTCCTTACGAATATGACAATTTAGAAATACGTACCTGCGAGAAATTGGGAATTCATACGAGTTGTATACTATACTTTTTCTGCAATTCTCATGTTTAAAAATAATAACGATTAGGTTTAATTAGTTTGCTGATATAGATGTGGCTGATGTCGTATATAAAGTGGCCGCATTTGCTGCTCCCACAGTAGTTGGAGGTGTTGATTCTACTTAACTTTCACTATTACTGACCATTTAATACGGAAAATATACATTATCTAATGGCATAATGAAGCAAATTACCTAAATTTCTTTCTATTAACAAGAATCTGTGAATGAGAAATTGATTTAATAAAAATTACAATTATGTTTCAAAATGGAAAGGCAAATGCGCGCTTAAGCGCAACTACCAAGAATAAAACACAGATTATCTGTAGTATAGTTATAACTATAGTATAGTTATAACTGAAGAACAGCATACCATATACCTATGTGTTGTCATTGTGCCATATTCCCGCACTCTGAATACATTTCCGCACACACATGCCTGGAACTAGTCTTCTATTATTGAGGAAATGAAAATCAAAAGAGATATGTATAATATTTCTTAATTAAACACGATGTTAAAATTTAGAGTAGAGAAATTGTTTAAACTTGGCAAAAAATTTGGGTGTTATGATTGACAGAAGCTAAACTTCAATAAGAACAGCGAAGGAAACAGTCATCAAGAGATAGAAGTTCTTTTCAAGCCTCTCCAATCGAAATTCTGGACTTAATTGGAACAACCAAATTAAAGTCTATAAATTAATATGTCGTCCAGTTCTGGATTATGCTGCTGTTCTCTACCTTCTTACCAACGCAAGAACGAAACAATATCTGCAAATCGGGGAAAGGACCGCTTTACGTACTTTCAGACGTCTTAGACACCCCAATAATGTACTTCATAGTCTATCCAACTTGCTTCTTAATCAAGAAATCGGAATAACACCTATTCCAGATTATTAGAAATCTCTCACTATTAAATTGGTACATAAAACCACATCTCTACACCAATTTCTATGACTTATTCAAACAGATAATCAAATGTTTCTGGATGAAGAACTAATTCAAAACATATTGTAATTCTTTTTTTTTTCATTCATTCCTACATTTTTCTGATATAGTTCTCTATAAATCATATTATTTATTTCATGGACCGAAAGACTATGTAGTCGATAGCCTGTTGCTTTTTTGCAATAAATATATTTTTTAGGCAAAAGGCAAGTATTTTTATAATTGAAATACTTTTAAGGACTATAATACTTCATATGAGTCGATTTTATATTTGTATTATAAAAAACTACTTTTACTAATTGCAAGTGAAAACACCTCTTCCGGATGTTTGAATCATCCACAAATGAAACATAAATTTAAGTTACAGTTAAAAGACGCTAAAAATAAATAAACGAAGTAATAAAAGCAGTCAAGAGGTACATATTAAAACCATTAGCAGTTGCATAATCCAAGAGATTATATATTCGCAAGAGTTTAAGCTCGATTAATGAGCATTATCGATGCTTTCCGTTTCCGCCGCATTTTCAAACATCAAAATGAAAGGTGTACATCGGTCGATTTGTTTTCAAAAAATCGAAATCTGGGCCAAAGCAATTAGAAAACGCGATAAATATCTCGCATATCGCTTTCGTTCGTTGTAACCACACATCCGGACACATCAGGCGCATTATCGTATTAATTAATCCGATTTTTTTCTGAAATGGAAAAAAATGCATTCTTACTGGTAAACATTTTATAAGATGCTGTGTGGTAAGGTCGCAAACATGATGGTAAGAGATCTGAATGTGAAAAAGATGATAAAAGTAGAAGATCACTAAAATGCACGCTAACTTTATGACTAATGTTCCATTAATGCTAAGAATCTAGCCAACATTTAAATTTTGGTGTATAAAGTCACATTTAGCGTGCAACTAAAGCGCGCCCAGCTGTGCTCAAATAATTTATTAACAATCTTGGACATTTCGAACACGCCACATAGCAGGATATTAATTTTAATTAAAGTTTATGCGGAGGTTACGAATGTGGCTTGTTCTGGGCCGATGTTGTTTGTTCGGCGGCTGCTTGCCGCTTGTTACTCGCGTTATTTGTGGGCACTTTCACAGTGCATCTGTCGCCAACGCAATTTACTACAATTACGCTTTTTTCGCGTCTTCAATTTTTTTATTTAGTTCTTGTCGGACGCAGTGAGAGGACGCAGGAGTGTGTGAATGGGGGCAGAATTGAAGGGCAGCAGGAATTAGAACGTACAGAAGAGCGCAAGAATACAAAGTGTACAACGGTTCGTTAAAGCGGAGTCATAAATCTGATAATTTTTAATTAAATTTTGATATTTTATGGACAGAAATATTTTCGCTAGATTAACATTACTTGGCGCATTCTTCGCCTAATTGGCGTAGAACGCCGAATCTTAATTTTGATAAACTTTATTTCCTTTGAATGTAAATATTATGAACGTTTTCTTAATCAATTGATGGTAAATCTTACTTTTAATTGCACAAAATATTTCTTAATTCTGTAGATGTTACATATTTTAGATTTGTTATAACTCTTAGATTCTATTTTATTTGATTAAGATTAAGCCAAGTTAGGTAAGGTAAGGTTAGGTAAGATTAGGTAAGGTTAGGTAAGATTAGGTAAGGTTAGGTAAGATTAGGTAAGGTTAGGTAAGGTTAGGTAAGGTTAGGTAAGGTTAGGTAAGGTTAGGTAAGGTTAGGTAAGGTTAGGTA
>JAODAC010030893.1:0-14844 GCA_027575185.1 Mimaenictus wilsoni
ATAAGCTCGGGATTCCCCGTGAGATGTGTACACAGCGCACGTGTTCAATCACAGTAGCATTTAGTAGAGTGCGATAATAACAAAAAAAAATTAAGAAAACCTTGTAAAAGCGAAAACGTGTAAAACAAGTACCGTGTAAATCGGGGGATAGGTGTACTTCACAAATGCTTATTACATAACTCTAATTCAATATTAAGGAAACAATCTCTCTGATTATTATAATTTCATACCACATGGAACATAATTAATTTCCCAACATAGACCGTTGTAATCGATATAAGGACACCATTCACAAATATGCACGGTTTGCAGCAAAACTTTCTGAAGAAAGAAATATAACAGACCGCTGTGAAGTTAGTAAAAAAATCCCAGGAAAGAATTTTATTAGAGATTTCCATAAGAAAAAAATTACAAATAAATTTAGAGCGTACCCCTTCTCATTTACAAATTTTGAGAGAGCCATTTTTTGACTAGACAACTCATTTTAATGATGGCATGCGATGCCCCTTAATGAGTTTTTTTTATTTTGGTACAAGTTTCAATGCATTATCTCTCATTATGTTTTTATTTAACTATTTCTCCTATCTGCAGCGACTCGATTGTGATTTTTTTCGGCACCCTTGACTAGTTTCACAGAAAATCGAGTGAATATGTCCTCTTATTGACGGATCAATTGAAAATTCCATACTTCAGTCGTCCGTTAAGGGCACTTGCACCGAGTCAAAAAATGGCTCTCTCGAAATTTGTACTCATTTCGGTCATTTAAGCAACATGTATAAAGGAGAAGGGGTACGCTAAAATTTTATTTTTTTATTTTTTTCTTATGGAAATCTCTAATAAAAATCTTTTCTGGGATTTTTTACTAACTTCATAGCGGTATACTGTTATATATTGTTACTGTGTTATTTATTGTTATATAGCGACCCACAACCCAACAAGCAAATACGCTAACCTAACCTAACCTAACCTAACCAGCGACCCACAACCCAGCAAGCAAATACGCTAGCCACTACACTACGAAACCGATACGTCAAAGCCTGCTTTTATAGAAATATGAACCACCCTTTAATTGTGACAAAACTTTGAATTTTTTTTGGCAAACCACTCAAAACGGCCTAAAATCCCGTAAACACAAATAATTTCTATACATGTACTACACGTACAAAAAGTGTCATTCAATTCCGT
Organism: Mimaenictus wilsoni; assembly: GCA_027575185.1. Classification (NCBI taxonomy): domain Eukaryota; kingdom Metazoa; phylum Arthropoda; class Insecta; order Coleoptera; family Staphylinidae; genus Mimaenictus; species Mimaenictus wilsoni. Next base: position 1,186 of record JAODAC010030893.1, read on the forward strand.
AACGGACAATTGAGATACTGCCCTTGTCAGCTTACCACGTAGGATGACGGGGTTCGATTCCCCGAGGTGGGCAATCCACCGAGTGAATATTATTCACCCACATCATACCACAAACACTTATAACATTAAACATTCAACCTGCAACATTCAACATTCAACTCTCAACACACAAAAAGAACACAACAGAAAACATAAAAATTGTAAACACACAAATAATATGTGAAATCACGACGGAAAACCTCAGGGTTGATAACCTATAAAATATATACATCATTTTTTTTATAAACTAACAGCATATAACGACACAAGAAATGGTATTTTAGGCACGCTGGCGCTGTTACTGCACCAATGGTCGTTTTCACAAAGTATCGTTCAAATTTATATATTTTCTTAAATGCTTAAACCAGTAATCATAATATTTGTAGACCATTAATACAAAAACAAAAGGGCAGTCGTGCCAGCGTACGGAATAGCCGTCTTTCGGGACATAAATACGAAAACAGTATATTGTATAACGAGCATGCGATGGTCCCCGTTTCACCAAGGGTATGAAAAATTGCAACTCATACGAGTGACGAAAGGGCATTCCATGCGAGTTTTTCTACGACTATTATGTGTGAAAATAACAATTTCTTAATCCAAACGATACTCAAACTGTACAATATACAACTGGAGTAAATATGCAAATGCATTTGCAAGAGTTTTACTTACGCTTGGGTATACAACACCGCATGAATAATCATTTTCATCACAAATTTGCACTTCATAAATAATATAAGCAATCAAAAATATAAAGTTAACAACAAGCATCATGGCTTTAAGAACAATTTCATGAAATTTGATAGAAGAGGAAATATCAGTATTTGCAACTAACATATATGGCATTGACTCAACCAAATCCCATATAGTTTCACCAATCACATAGGCGTGCCTTAAGGAAAGAACGCAGTATGCTCCAAAAATGAATGATAAAAGCCAAGATAAGTTTGTTGCAATTGCTGTAAATTTCCAACCATCCAAAGTATCTAGAAACATATGTCGAGTTGAAGAAATTGAAAGGATAATCCTAAGTATATTCTACTTCTACTTACAGCGTACGTAAATCAGATAATTCACATTGCCCAAGATGAGAATTAACAGCAATATATAAAATGCCCTTGTAATCATATCATGCCGACGGGAATTTATACCGGGCCAATAGAGCTGTTTAACAATTCTGTAAGCCAAGATATTTGTGCGACGGATAAGCATTTTAAAGTGCTGTTGTGAGTTAGCAAACAAAATTCTCTGTAGAAGTAAACTATACGTTATAGCGACATCGATGTTAATGGTTGCAGGTCAAGTATTATGTATAATATGTTTATTATGGTTATGATCATTTTTTCAATGAATATTGAAAGAGTTAGTATTAATACTAATGGAAAATAGATTAGGGGATATGTAGGGCCCGCGTAGTACAGTCGGTACAGCATTGTTCGATAAGAAAATTTTGGATATTTCGTCCTCACTCCCCTAACATAATACATATCCTATATATATAATTATTTTTATAATTTTTTTTTAATTATATATATATAGGATATGTATTATGTTAGGGGAGTGAGGACGAAATATCCAAAATTTTCCTATCGAACAATAATGTGTGAACTATTAAACAATGGTTAATAGTCAATGTTGACGGAAAATTACTGAAGGAAAGGGGAGGAGGGCTGACTGACAAAATTTCAACTTTCTAGCTCAATTGGAAATATGTATACGGCAAAGTTTATGGGGCGAGACCATTTGCGACGTGTGCATAATCAGATTGCAATAATTTAAGATACTGTAATTTAAAAGTTTGATAAGACTTATTATTTGTTTAATTGACTTACGCCATTATAAAGAAAAAATGTGGATTTATTACAATATATTTATTATAAAAACTTGAAAAACAGAGCATGGTAATTCTCCCCTTGAAAAATCGGATACGTCGCACAGTGACCAAAATCAGTGGCCGTCATAAGTCTAACCCCTTGAAAATCGATAAGAGGGCCGACATATAGTGAAGGCCTGGGGAGGATCTGTGGTAGGGTATTATCTCCACATAATACCCATGGAAACAAGGACATTGGCAACTATAATGGGAGAAATAGAGTAACGAGAAGATCAACAGCTCAGAACACCTAGGTCGGCACCATTAGATAACGTAAAACATAACGCCAAAGCCAAGCCAATTCTGTGTTACGAAAATGGATGCAATACTACAGATCGTCATCCAGACAATCATTACCGACAAGAAGCTGTTTAATCAAGTATTCAAGATTATAGGCCTGCGAGAAGTAAAATTTATTGGACTACAGTACACCTACGCCAAGGATGATCGGAAGAAAATATTGATCCAAGGCAGGAAGAAGAACTATGAAAACATCATCAAGGAGATGCAGGAGAAGTGCCTCGAAAATTTGATAAAACTTTATAGCAGCCACAGACTTGCCTCGCTACCCATGAGTATCCCACCAACCCAATTAACAACCGACAAGAAGGACTCCAAAAACACAAGCGAAGTACCGGGGACACCCTCCCGAGATATTCTGGGGTTGTGCAGATACGAAGTCCAGGCACAGGGGTAGTAGTACTCTTGAATTGGTCTTAGAATAGAGTAGGTTGGACTGTACCACATTCTAGACCCCTCGTCAGTGTTCGAAGTGTAGCGTGTTAGGGACCACGGCGCGGGAACTGGTTCTTTAGATTATTTTGGGAACCACTGACTGAGGTATTCGGACGGAATTCAAACGGAATGTAGAAGAATGCTTGAATTAACAAAGTCGCAGAATCGTCGTCGCAGCAACGTAGTCGGCAGGTGAAGCCAGAGTGCAAAACAGATTATTTAGTGTGTAAAGTAGTACTAACTTATAAACTAATTGAACCGTCACTATGGGGCGAGGGACTTTCAGGAGAAATGTCGCACTTAGTGCCAGATCCTAAAAGAACGGCATCACATAGTTTATACTTAATTAGTACTGTTAAGCAGTAGCACAAGGTAGTATACAATAGTCGACAGTCAAGGGGCATTTTCCAATGGAACCCCACATTTAAAGTTTGTGCTTTACTGCAAAGATCAAATTTGTGAAGAAAACGGTCCTCAAAGGCCCGTTTCATGTCTGCCAGTATAAAGTAGCCTAAAATGTACGTGTGGGGTTTCTACCCACGCATCTGAGATGCACATTTTTCGTAAAGCTGTGTAAAATCTCTGCCGTCACAAATGTCTTTCTTCCAGTTTTGTAAATTCTTCTAGGCTTTCCTATCGTTATGCTATTTTACTTTTATTGCTTTATTGTGCTTCTACTTTTCATTCCTAAAGTTGCTCGTCCCGACACGGTCCCCGCTAAAGCTTAAAATCCTTGGATAGACACGTCCGTTTTATAGCACCGCGGTACCCTTCGCCGTTCGATTGCACTTCTCCGAACGGCTCCTGTTGCCAAGTCGCTCCGGCACGAGTCTTTCGCTCGGCTTGGTACCTCCCTCAATCCTACTTAAGTACTAACTAACCAATCACCATGCACCGCGATCAGCTCCGCTAACAATCTAACAACCTCCAAAGTTCAACCCCCTCAAGAGCAGCTCCGAACTTCTAATATTTTTCTAACTTCTTACACTTGGTTCTCGACCACACTCACGATCACAACGTCTTCTCCTTGGTCTACGTCTACGCGCTCAGCAGTGTTCGGCACTTACACTTGTTACTTTGTAATAAACTCTGTTGTTACTTGAAGCAATGTATTTTCACTAAACCACGTTCACAGATCTCCCGTCTCAAAGTTACATAACACGCATTCCTCATATGAATTAAAAAGCAGATACATTTCAATGCAAGAACGAAGTACTATTTCTCTTAAATAAAAAAAAACAGATTTCACCGTTTAATCATTGAATCTGGAATTTAATATTTACATAATCAGTGTTAATTTGAAAAGAAAAGAAACTGTATTCATAACTGCACTAAAAATAATTATTGTAACAATGGAAAGTATGATCCAGATATACTGCAAAATACATGGTAGACATTTATTTGAATGAAAACGTCCTGTAATATATTTGAGTTTAAAAAACTGTGAATTTTAAGAAATTAAAAATTGAAAAGGTAAGAAGAAGTCGCGAAAGCATTTTTTTATTAATCGCGACTTTCATTTCTTCCAGCTGTATTATAACCACTGTCAGCTATAATACCGAAAGCCTCGTGATCTTTCTCAAGATCAATGACTGAATTGGTAATATCAATATCATCTTCATCCGGGGAATCAAACTCAACTTTATTGTCATCTAATTCGTTTGGATAATGTGGGCGCGTGCGCAAGTCGATCAGTGACGCAGCTGCTTCATACATATTCGGGTCGCGAAACTGAGTCAAGTCTTGGGAATCATCAAAATCGTCCAATCCTGAAAAAGTTGCAATCTTATCCATATGATTTTCATACTCATATGAATAGTTATGTTCCACTTGAGGGCGTCCTTCCGGACCAGCCTCGAGAATGTCCATCCGAATTTCTCCGTTAATTATTGTCTGAATGACCGTGGCAACTATTGGAATGCGCAGATACGTTTTCGATTCTAAACGATACAAATATTAATGAACATATTTATTGCAATTAAAAATCTGCGTGCCCCCAACCTTTTTGGACCGAAGCATCCTTGTCCTCTGGCTTCTTATAAATCGTTGTTGTGTGCTTTTTCAAATCTTCTGTAGTCGCAGGTACCAACAACTATAAACATATCAGGATTTTAATAAGGCGACCTTGAAAACTGATCACTGAAGAACTCTAATTTAGAAATTGTATAAAACCAATGCGGAAGTTGGAAGAAATGAAAGAGTTGCGTGCAATAATAAACATGTCGTAAGTAATATTATAGAAAAATATTAATTTTTAGTTTTTATAATTGGAATGTTGCATAAGTTGACGGTGCTATGTGATAATCGTCTCAAATTGACCGATAGAAGGTAGCAGCGAGCCTTCCAGCAGCGAGACAAACTTGTACCATTTAAAATAACCCGAAAAATTTAATTTTGACATACGATCCTGGAACTGCTAATATATTATAGATTGTGATATTTCAATCAGATCCGTAGTTTTTCGTTTTGTAATAGCAGGTACTAGTCTTAAATAATGATCAATTAAAGGTGGATGCCTCCTATGGAAAATAACATACAGGAATTTAAAAATCATCATCACACCTTTGATCTATCTACATTTGATAAAAAGTATTTAAATATCATTCAGATTAATCATCCAGTACGATGTTATTGGCAAGTTATTTGGAACTTATTGGCAATGAACAACAAAAGGGTTATAGATTACTCGACGTTCCATAAAATCGCATTGTGTTTGGTATCTATCGGTAGATAAATGACTCATTCAATTTTATTAAAATCAAATTGAACAAAGTGCAAATTGTTGATTTAATTACAATTAAAGAATGTGGTGAACATCTTTGCCGTAATGAAATGCTTTTTTTCTAACTGGTGACAGTTATTAGGGTCCCCTTTCTTAACAATCAACCTACTCAGTGCCCAACGTTCTCAGGCGTTCAAGGGAGACGACACACTTGGGCCAGTCTCTGAAAACAGTCAAATCTGATTTACTGTATCAAACTTTTTCCCTCAATCTGTCTACAATTAAATCAATAGTTTAGAAATAATTCAATTTATTTTTAATAAAATTGAATTTGTGAAATGATTCTCTATAGATTGATGATGAAGCACAGTATGATATCTAAGAATGCAGAATAATTTGTACATTTGTATTTTTATGTCGATTTTCCTGTTTCCTCTTGTTATTTCCAGTGATTCTTAGTATTTTATTTGGCTTTCTTCAATTGGATTTATTCGAGTGACGGAACACGGTTGTCACCTTCGAAATTCCCTCATATTATTCCATCCTTTGAGTTTGAACATAATTGTCCTCCACTTTAGTAAATAGAACTGTTTTTTTAATCCATTGCAGCCGCAATGGCCTGCTGAAGCGGTATCATTGAAAAGTGCAATGAGTGAGGATTTATTAGAAACAATTATTACTGGGAAATATCCAAAATATGCCATTGCTATAGCCATTGTTGAGAACCGTTGGCAGGTTTACGAGACATGTTTCTATTTTTGGGAAAAAAGCTTCTTTGCGAACATTTGGCCTCTTTCAACAAAATACATCTTTCATGCCATTGAAACTGTCACGTCCGGTCGAAGTTGTAAATGCTTAGAATTTAAGTCACGCTTTAGTGACGCCAGCTCAAAATTTAGAAATCTTGTAACTCTCAGGCGTGACGGGTAATAAATCTGATGAAGAGGACGTAGCGTGCTGAGAGTCTCCTTAGAATTGTGCCATAGATAGGCAGGCTGGCGTCAGTTGACATATGCCAGTTTTCACTTCGCGGGCGATCTTAGTAAATTAAGATAGAATTTTCGAAACACCCTGTTGGGAATAAGTGTGAAGGTTGGGCCCTCCCTCGAGAAAGCTAATGCTTTCCGATTAGTGTGGTTAGGAGAAAACGAGTAGAGGGTATTCTCAATATTTCGATGTTGCGGAGGATGTTGTGGGTGGTAACCTTTTAGATTGTAAGATTTCTTGTTTGTAAAACTTGTAAATAAAGTTTAGTTGTTAACTGAAACTTGAACTGACTAGTCGATTTCTGCGTTTTCACCTTCGGTCGGGTAGTCCGAATTTTTGGGACCTTTTGTTTCTGTAGGCATCTTTTGCTTGCAAACGTTTTCTGAATTTCCGGCGTGAAGTTCAGTGGCGACCGTGATTTTTCAAGTCCGCCTATCTTCGGTTCTAACCATACCTTGGTCGAGCGTGGCCTTGGTAATTTTGTGGTTCTGAACAGCTATAACTATTAGCCAAAGCCAATAAAAATAATCAAGTATTTGTGCCTCCCCTAAATCAGAAGTATTAAGAATGGTATCTTAAGAAAGTGCAAGTTTCCTAGATTAATGTGACATTAGATTCAATGCCACTGATCGAAAATTAGCTATCCTTCAGGGCATGTAAACTAACAAGCCAAAAAAGAAAGAAGACATCCACGGCTATCTTACTTATATTGCGTTGAGTAACAAAAGAAAGGGCATGTTTGTGAGAAACAAACAAGTCATTTCAAAACGACCCAAATATGAGGCTCACTTTTATTCGAGGGTTCAAAAATATTAATAAGACAAAACAATGTTAAATGTGGCTGCCTGCCTAACCTAAACCTATTCTTAACAGCAACACCTAATAGATGGTGATCTTGGAGGTATGTAGAAACTAAAACTTTTTCTAGTACTACCCAGGAAAAGCGATTTTTACTCAAAATATAAAAATGACATCTAGACTATTTAAATGTATAAAAAGCATGAAATTTCAAAATTAAAAAATGCTAAATTTATCAAATAGAATTGGTTTGGTCGAAAAAAATCGTTGCCGGCGTATTTCTAACCGGAACAAGTGGCCTTAACGAATTTATAGGGTACGCAGTGCGCAGTGGTGTGTGCCTATCAGTTTCAGTAGAATTCCCCCCACCCATCCCCGGAACTGCAAGTTTGGTATGTCAGGGGCTAGGGCTCTTACATCACGTACCCGGTACCCTGATCAAGCATGCTTTAGTTAATTTGTTTTTGTCGGAGAGCTTCGTAGAGCATTTCTGTCAACTATTTAGCATGAACTAAGATAATTAATGATTGTAAGTAGTGAATCGAAAGTCTATAAATTAATATGTCGACCAGTTGTGGATTATGCTGACACCCTAATAATGTACTTCATAATCGTTCCAACCTTCTTCTTTATCAAGAAACCGGAATAACTCCAATCTTTGATCGTCAGAAATCTCTCGCTATAAAATTTGTACATAAAGCTACGACCCTATACAAAATTCCATGCCTTATTATTCAATCAGATAATCAAATGTGTCTGTATGAAGAAATAATTGAACATTTTCATTTTTTTTTCATACATTCATACAAATTTTTGTTATAATGCTCTACAAATTATATTATTTATTTCATGGGCCAGAAGACTATGTAGTGGATAGCCTGTTGCTTTATTGCAATAAATATTATTACTGATTGTGATTTACCTGACTTTTTCCAGATGGAAATACTCTTACGAGTACCGGGATGCCGTCTAGGGGGCGCAGCAATGCAAAAGGAGTAATACCCATCACTTTTGCTTGCTTCATCGCCGTGGTTGTAATACTGGGTACCATGACGCCATTGGTAAATTTAACGCTGGGCGCATTGTCCTTAGCGGCACCCGTTTGTTGCTGGATAGGAGTAGGTTGGTCGACTTTCCGAGTCGATAGTGTCGTCGGTCTCATTTGACCGTGTTCGTACTGCTCGTGGTTTCGCAGCGTAATACGCTTCTGAAATACTTTACCGCAGGTACCACATGCATGCTTCAACTTGTCAGCGCGCTGATGCGCCTTCATTTTATGGCACATCAAATTCGACATTTGATTGAAACCCTTCTGGCACACGTCGCACTTGTATGGGCGTTCATTCGTATGGGTGAAGATATGGTTGCGTAAATTGCCTAAACATAACCTCAATTTTAAACTAGCTACATGCTTAACATCAGCCCTGACATTATGGTTTAACAAATATGATTAACCCTTCCTATTAGAAAAGTGCGGTCCCGCTCCTGCAACGTACCTTTTTGATGAAACGCTTTATTACATAGATGGCAGCAATGAGGTTTCTTCCCAGTATGTGTCTTCTGATGCGAGATGAGGGTCGAAATACGGTTAAATGTTTTCTGGCAAATGTTGCACCTGTGTGGGCGGAGTTTCGAATGGGTGGTTGTGTGCTGGACGAGTGTTGACATCTGGCGAAAGGCTGTAATTAATTATAAGTTGTGAACAAACGAATATTCAATTTTTAATTAATGTATAAGTACCTTTTCCACATTGATTGCAGGCGTATTTACGTTCATTTGTGTGCGACTGTAGGTGGCGGGCCAAAATACTTTGTTGAATAAATTCTTTGTTACCTAAAGAAATCGCAAATTAAAACTGTTCTTAAATAATACATTAATAATATAAACATACTTGTTGTATTATTTATAATGTATTATTTAAAGATGTGGCTTGCAATAATTAAACAGGTACTGATTTCATCTAACAAAGAAGCACACAGACAAAGAAAGCATATACAAGAAAAATGTGGTTTGATTGGAAACCATGGGATTCAAAAAGCGATAAAGTGTATCTTTATAAGTCCAGTAAAGTTTTGTGGTTCAATTCCGCAAATGCCCCTCCTTCCGGCCTTATAAATTCGTATGTTTGCTTCCGAGCACAATAATTAATCGTTAATTTGCATGATTCTATTTTATGAATTTTGTTTTTTTTTACGACTAGTATTCGTTCCTAATTTACAAATTAAGACTTATTTGGGAAACTTGCTTCCGACTAATTTTCCGGCCATTCTTCTGAGAAAACGCTTCACGAAAAACTCTACATGCAGGAAAGGAAAATATTGAGAATAATTTTGGAACCGGTCAAGGCAATCGGTGAGTATATATAGTCATAACAAAGAGCTATATACATATAGAAAAGTTGACCGGTGCCATCACACATGACGAGGATGCGCCTAGAGCGACTAACGAAAAGGATAATGGAGTACAAAATAGGCAAAAAGGCACAAAACATCTGACATTAGCGCTCGAATCAAAAGTATAACAATTATTTTTTCGAAAACTATCAGGCATTGTTTCCTAGGATTTTCACCATATTTTTTTTCAAAAATCTAGTATCCGACAATATTTTTAGTTTTGCGAAACTCATTTGACGGAGCGTGTAGTCTCCTTGTGAGTGAAAGAGACAAAGAGACTTGTAGTAATTGGGCATTACCCAGCAGAACATCAATGTACGAACGCGGTTGAGAGAGAAACTGCGAGACAGTAGACTGAAGGAACAAGTAACCATAAAGCGCGGTATACCCTGGAGGAAAGAAGAGAAAGCCATAGCATCATAGAAAGCCAAGGAATGGGCTCGAAGAAAACAAGCGCGACGCCTTGTAAAACATGAATATACTGCATTGAAGTAACGTACTCCCAAGGGCTCTAACAAAAAACTGTATTTGACTCATTTCTATTTGATTTATTGGGCATCGACTACTGTGGCATTAGCTCTATTCAATTCTTTTTCAATGTAATTGGTATTGTTAGAAATTAATTTCTATTCAATCGATGAATACATTTAGATCAACAACCCCAGTGTTTCGATCGCTAGACTTGAAAGCATCAGAATTTATAATTTCATTGCAATTTAAAATTAAATTCATTATTTTCTATTTTCAAAAGTATAACTTGTTAAAAAGTACACTAGTTCACGTTTATCAATTATGAAGTATCAATTGGTTATATTTTTGATGGGGTTAGTGGCAGACAAGTTTGTATTATCTCAATATTTTTAAGGAAAGATGCCATCTTCTTGTCATAGCATGGTGTATATTGTAATGTATAGGAAATATAGGAAGAAGGGGAATGTGACATAGCAACATTTACACCAGAGGTCGGCAATATTCAAGCAACTGGATCGAGTGCAACAAGCAACTAGATCGAGTCCATGCTCACAGGTAGACAAATCACTGTCGACCTACAGGGTATTCGGGAAACCGAACACAGGGTTTTCTCTCACTTCTTCTAAGGTGTTTGGTGGTTGACGACCTACTAGATACCCTGTCGAAGGCAGGATACAAGGCGGCTGACTACACAGATGAGGTAGCTATCATTATGAAAGAGAAATATGATGCGACGTTATTTTCCCTCACTCAGGGGGCTTTGAACAAGCCTTACAAGTGGTTCCAGCAGGAAGGTTTCAATATTAAGGTAACAAAAATAGTTATCGATCCATTTACACCGAAAAGGAAAACAAGCCTACGTTCATCTACTCTAAAGTGTGAGACGATACAGTACTCCAGAGAAGATAAGTATGTAGGCGTTACCCTGGATGCCAAGCAAAACTGATCAAACCACATTGAGAAAACACTCCAGATCCTTCTGACAATGGCATGCTGGGTGTATCGTCAAATATTTGGAAATAATTGGGGACTGCAACCGCGTATGATATATTGGCTGTATGCCATGGCTATATCTCCAATTATTACCTATGCCAGGGACAGTAAACGAAGAAGACAACTATACGGAAGCTGCAAAGGCTTGTCCGGCTTGGAATAACGCGGGCGAGATCCACGACCAGTACTGTTGTGTTAACATCGCTTTTAGCCATTCAGCCCCTGCCAATCGCCACTGAAGGCAGTCATTAGAAGCGCCTTAAGAATGGGACTCTCAAGATCCAGTAAAGAAAAAGGATGAACCTTAGCATTGGAATTCACGGGACAAATTGGAACGAATCCTTCGAAATCAAGCACTATATGGGTAAATGCATTTATATCATGACAGATTGGGAACCCCCTTTGCGATGAGCAGTGCAAGTCAAGAGTAACTTGAAACTGCAAAAGAGTGTTTACGACATTAGAGCGAGGTAATAAATTCACAATACAGTGGGTGCCTGCGCTCCAAGGCATTGTAGACAACACTAAAGCGGATGGAAGCAGCTAGGTGTCGCTGAATTCAAGGGGAAGTCGGTCAATGAAATTATAGCCTTTTCGAAGGAAATCTCCGTTATATTCAGTATTGATCCATGACCAAAGTTGGCCGCAGTACTAGTCGGCAATCTATTCACTCTGCGCTTCAAAATAAATCTCAAATGTGCATGTGAAAGGGGTATTTGGGTCAATGGTTTTTCAGTATAATACGTTTTGAAATTTTTTTGGGATATAAAATGAGTCAGGGACCCGCGGGTCAAAGGTAGCCACACAGCTTTACACAAAACAAAATCTTAAACTACTCCTTTATAAAAACCACATGCAATCCATTTCGCACTAAGCACAGTTATTCTACAAAGGAGTGCGTTATTACACACATGTGGAAACTTACGTTCCAAAAACTTGTTTGAATATGGTCATTATGAAATGTGTAGCATTGTTGAATTATAGTTGCATTGTTCGGCTGCAAAAACTATATTGCATTTTACAAAGATTTTCAGTTCAAAAATGTACTGTTATTTACTTATAATGGAATACTCACAAATGGTGCATTCCCATATCTTCATTTCCTTCCCCTGTTCATCTCTCTTATATTTCATCACTTGCATTGTGGAATCTTGAAGTTGAATTTGAACGTAATTATTCATGTCAATATCGGTATCATGGTCCTCGTCGCCATTTTCATTTATCTGATCAGACGGAATACCTCCCACTTCAGAATTATCTGATGTATTGAAAAACAACACTTCTCTATGGAAGTTCCTATCTTCCTCCGATTTGATTCGAATACCATCGCTAATCAAGCAACCATAAGTGTCAATAACAATCACTACATTTTGTATCAAATTGAAAATACTTACAATTCACTTGGACTTTTAGCTATCTCCCCGCTGAACTCCTGTTTGGAATTATACGCCATGGCAATAATGTTTGAAAATTAGTTAAAACTTAACACGAAACTCAATAAAACCAATCACACCCGTTAATAGATAAACTGAATACTCAAATAAATGTCTTCTTGATCCAATTAGCTTCTTATACAATAAATAAACGCAAAAAATCATACCTAGCCGTGATGGAAACACTCGAATTCAAGTAATAACCGGAAATGATAGGCAACCAATACTATGCGTGTCACTCGGTAGCGCAGTGCTACCAACGCACAGAGGTTTCTCAGAACCAATGTCGGAACAATCGAAAAGTACAAAAAGAAAACACCAGCAGGTCTAAGAAAACCAACAAATTAACGGCATTATTATGCACAAATACTTATGAAAATCTATATAATTAGAACATTGCGAAGTAAATTTGATTAACGAAATACGGTAGGCAACCAAACATGCTCATATTTAAAATTTACGACTCAATAAAAAAGTACACCCACTAGAAGATAAACTGAATACGCAAATAAATATATTCTTAATTCGGTTAGCTTCTTATAAAATATATATAAACCCAATAAAGCATACCTAGCTGTGATGTTAACATGCGAACACAAATAATAATAAGAAATAATAGGCTACCAAAACTATGTGCGTCACTCGGTAGCACTCAGAGGTTCGTCGGAACCAATCTTTGGTAGGTCGAAAACTAAAAAATTAACTACATTTTTATATAAAAATGTAACAACTATTTTTAGAACATTGTAACTAAAATAAATTAATGAAATACGGTAACCCTTTTATTGGGTTTATTATCAAGTACTCCCGAAGATAAACTGAATACTCAAATGTTTTAATTATGTTAACTTCTTATAAAATCTATAAACGCAATAAATCATATCAAACCGTGTTATCAACATCCAACGCAAAAATACCCGGAAATGATAGGCAACCAAATCAATAAGCCGTACTCTGCAGTGCTACCAACTCATAGAAGTTTGTCGAACCTACAAAAAATACCAACAATCGTAAGAAAACGATCTAATTAAGAGGACTCAACTCGACCGGAACCTTGTAACGCAAAATGCGGAACTGAAACGTGAAATTCAAATTTTGTTCGAAAATATTTTTTAATCTGCATGTTATAGAATGCCCATTCTTATACGGATCGATTCTCCATTAAGTAAAGTTTATTTTGATATTAACATTTACGCCTAAAAGTTGGATAATTAT
>JAODAC010030904.1:0-14836 GCA_027575185.1 Mimaenictus wilsoni
TGTACAAACTTTATGAATGAAACAAAAATTTCATACCAACATGCTGAAATGTACAGATAAAATCAAGTCATGTCACTGCCAGAAACTAGTGATGGTGGTATCAGTGCAGTGATTGTTAGTAACTGCAGGGGATATTGAACAGTCTGGATTCAACTGTCCAACATTATTGCAATGCTGGTGCCTCCACCGGGCGGAGATTACTCCCCGAACTCAACGAGACGCCATCCCTCAGGAACGCGAACACATCGCACACCGGCGCAGGTTTGCCTCGATATATTCCATCAAATATCTATCAAATTATCGCTACCACAATCTCAATCTCAACCTGTTGGCGTTATGCATTGCTTGCTAGGTAGGTAGATAGATAGATAGATAGATGCAACTGTTTACTACCGTTTACGCGTACAACTGTTCGTGAAATGCACTATGCAAATCGGACCAAATCTGGCCGGAAGAGCTACAATTGATTGCTGGAAGTCGGTCGGATGTATAAGCATCCTCCTGTTGATTAATGTTGCTGTTTAATATCGCATATAGAGCTATTCAGGTGTATTTTTCGCCATCTATTGAATTAAACTCGTAATTTTCGGAAATTAACACTTTGAAGGCGTTTAATTCTCAAAGTATTTGATATGAAAAGTTTGTAAATGTATTAAATGATACATAATTTCATTGTTGAAGTACTGCGTGACTGATTTTTAATTTAATTGATTCCATCGAGTGTTATAGCAAATTAACCATTGTTTCGCGGTAGTCGCGGTTTTTAAAAACATTAATTTACCTTCCGTTAATTGCCCGGAATCAGACTTAACTGGATCTTTTGCTAAGTTCCTTGAGTTCTCGCGACACAAGTTTTACTCAAAGCTCACCTCAGACGTCAATGTTCAAAACACACGAAGTAAAAAACCATAACGACTTTATTATAACAGCACAATGAACACACAAATAAAAAGGGCAAATTACAAGTAAACCCAACAATTCACCAGCGGAAAAATAGGCAGAACCCTGTGCGTTCCACGATTTTATAGTGGCGCAAACGTCCCTTTCTCCTCATTCTCATCGTTTGAAGGTTGCTGAGCGCACCCGACGCGCCCCAAGAACAGCTTAAGCGCTGTGCGCAGGGCTACCAACATGTATTTTGGTTTAAATGTAGTGGCGCTGCAAGGGCTGTCAAAATACAAAAACCCAGCGTAAAATTCAAATATGTGGGCAACCAACTCCACAACCATATTATTATAGTAATTTAAAATACATAACAGAATAAAAATCACAAACATATTAACGTTGTCAGATTAATTAGCTATAACACTTGCAGAAATTAATTAATTTAAAAACTACTCCTACAATTCTTCAAGGAGTTAGTGAGCGATCGTTTCAGACATATCCAGCTTTTAATACCTAATAGTTTTGGCATAACACGCTTTTAAAGTTAAAATTTACTCAAGTTTTTAATGGATGCGCCGGTAATTCTATAGAAATATGAAACATTCCTCTTCTGTGAACGTTTGTAAGTTTTTACTATTCTCATCTTCAAGAAGAAGAGAATTCGTCTTCAACAAATAAGTATAATATGTATATAAGTATAATATCTTAAAAGAAAATGTTTAGAACTCAACAATTTTAATTGCAATCCAAAAAGAAGTAAGTTTAAATCATTTTTCTTCATTCTAAAAGGGTTTAGTTGACGACATACGTTGATCTTTACATTACCTCGTTTTCTAATATTTCCTCATCGTTCTTTTCGTTCTTTTTCCCCTCCTGAATAGTTTGCCACACCTTATCAGCTTGTACGAGGAGTGTACGTACTCACAGAGTGTACGTATACTTTTGTTGGAGGTGCCAGTATGCGTGCGTGTTGGGGTCGCAGACGATTTCGTCGTCGGTGCGACGGAGGCGGTTTGGATAGCGGCACGAAAGCGCAAAGTAAATGAGATAACGAACACGCGCTTTTATCCGCGCAATCCATCTTGTCTCAAGTCAGCACAGGCGGTGGTTGTCGGTGGGTTTTCACCCTCCTACCCCATGCATTCACCACCCCCCGGCTGCCACAGGAAACTAATCAACGCCAGACGCGGGAATCTATACATTAAATTCCTCAAAAAATATGACGCTAATTAAACTTTTAGTGATAAATATCGCTTTTTGACTGGCACAATATAAGTCTAACAAGAACAAGTCTGATAAAAATGGAAGAATAGATTTTTTAAGTAAACATGAAAGGTCTGAACTTAGTTAGAGGCGTTGGAGGCCATCATAGATGGCGTTAAAATGACGTTCATTAAGACCGAATCGTTTTATTGCCCTTACCCCTTTGTGCTAGTCGTCGACCAAAATGAATCAAAATGCAAATGTAAATATAAATGAAAATGCGGCAAGCCGGAAATCGTAACCCTGCAAAGTACCAGCGTGGGGATGGTGAACGAGTGGAAGAATTCATGTTTACAAAATGAATTGGCTCGCTGGGTGTGATTCGATTCGGTTTTTGCATTATTGTGTTTGCGGTCTGCTTGTGTACGAGGCGAAAAACGAGAAATGCCGTGCCGGAAATCAGAAGAAGCAATTAACTCGACGCTGCTAGTTTTTCCTCATTAATCGCAGCCCTGTTCGGTGCTCGCCGTTCGCTCATTGCGATTTACGGCGATATTTCGTGCTTACGGTTTATTAATTATCGCGCAAATTGAACGATGCTTCACTGTATTTTCCTCCTCATCATCCGAATGCTTGTTTGTGAATGTTTTAATCTGGTTATTGTCAATTATACCACTTAGACAACTTTGTTACAAAGAAAGGAATGAAAAAAGCAAATGTAATTAGCCATAACTTATGAAAGCAAGAATTAATTTTAAAAAGCACTTATACAGAACTTTAAGGATGTAATTATGTATTGTTTATAACATCTACCAATTGTCAATCTCAAAAAGTATTTGAATGAATCGTCGGCGAAATTTTAATTTCAATGTTATAGTTAATTAGTTATAACTCGCCCAGGAATCAATTAAATTAGGAATCACTTACGCAATACTTCAACAATATAATTATGTATAATTTAAGACATTTACCAACTTTTTAGGTCAAATATTTTCGGAATTAACGCATTCAAAGTATTAATTTCCAAAATTGTCGATACTAAGTAAATTAAATAATTTTACTCCACTTTAATTAGCAATAACTCCTGAAATAAATAAATAATTTTGAAAATCACTTCTAGAGAACTTTAAGGGTGTAATTATGTATTGTTTAGGACATCTACTAATTTTCAATTTCAAGTAGTATTTGAATAAAACTTTGGCGAAGTTCTCGCCCAAGAATCAATTAAATTAGGTATCACTTATCTGGTACTTCAACAATTTAATTATGTATCATTTAAGACATTTACCAACTTTTTATGTCAAATATTTTCGGTATTAAACGCATTCAAATTATTAATTTCCAAAATTGTCGATAATATGTAAATAAAATAATTTTACTCTACTTTAATTAGCAATAACTTCTGAAATAAATAAATAATTTTGAAAATAACTAATAGAAAACTTTAAGGGTGTAATTATGTATAGTTTAGGATATCTACTAATTTTCAAACTCAGGTAGTATCTGAATGAAACGTTAGCGAAGTTTCAATTTCAATGCTATGGTTAATTAGTTATAACCCACCCAGGAATCAATTAAATTAGGAATCACTTACGCAATACTTCAACAATATAATTATGTATAATTTAAGACATTTACCAACTTTTTAGGTCAAATATTTTCGGAATTAACGCATTCAAAGTATTAATTTCCAAAATTGTCGATACTAAGTAAATTAAATAATTTTACTCCACTTTAATTAGCAATAACTCCTGGAATAAATAAGTAATTTTGAAAATAACTTTTAGAAAACTTTAAGGGTATAATTATGTATTGTTTAGGACATCTATTAATTTTCAAACTCAGGTAGTATTTGAATGAAACGTTGGTGAAGTTTTATTTTCAATATTATAGTTAATTAGTTATAACTCACCCAGGAATCAATTAAATTTGAAATCACTTACCCAATACTTCAACAATATAATTATGCATAATTTAAGGCATTTAACAACTTTCTATGTCAAATACTTTCGGAAGTAAACGCCTTCAAAATTGTAATTTCCAAATTTTTCGATACTAAGTAAATAAAATTCATTTTCGCTACTTTAATAAGCTCAACAACTTAAAATAAATAAATAATTTTAAAAATCACTTCTAGAGAACTTTACGGGTGTAATTGTGGATTGTTTATGATATCTACTAATTTACAAACTCAGGTAGTATTTGAATGAAACATTGGCGAAGTTTTAATTTCAATGTTATGGTCAATAAGTTATAATTCACCCAGGAATCAATTAAATTAGGAATTATTTACCCAATACTTCAACCATATAATTATGTACAATTTAAGACATTTACCAACTTTCTATGTCAAATACTTTCGGAATTAAACGCCTTTAAAACTTTAATTTCCAAATTTTTCGATACTAAGTAAATACAATTCATTTAGGCTACTTTAATAAGCTCAACATCTTAAAATAAATAAATAATTTCAAAATCACTTATAGACAACTTTACAGGTGTAATTATGGATTATTTATGATATCTACTAATTTTCAAACTCAGGTAGTATTTGAATGAAACGTTGGCGAAGTTTTATTTTCAATGTTATAGTTAATTAATTATAACTCACCCAGGAATCAATTAAATTAGGAATCACTTGCCTGAGTACTTCAACAATGTAATTATGTATTATTTCCGATATTTATCAACTTTTTATGTCATATACTTTCGGAATTATACACCTACAAATTTTAAATTCTAAAATTTTTGATACCAAGTAAATAAAATAACTATACGCTACTTTAATCAGCTAAAACTCGTAAAATAAATAAATAACTTTAAAAATCACTTCGAGAAAACTTTAAGGGTGTAATTATGTATTGTTTAAGATATTCATCAACTTTTAATCTCAAATAGAATTCGAATAAATCGTTAACAAAGTTTTAATTTCAAAATCTTGGGTAGAAGTATTAACTTCAAATTATATAGATACATTGACGTTTTAATGCTTTGCTCGTGCTATTTTGAGGTTAGGTAGAAAAATAGCAATGAAAACTGGAAAACTGTCATGTTATATATTAGTTTCCTTGGAAGTACCGGCGCATCCACCTAAATATAAGCGGTTTATGTCCAACAATGTAGAGTTAAATTTTAAAAGCATTTTATTCGAAAAGTAAATGGTATATAAAGCTGGTAGATGTCGCAAATGATTGTTAGCTAACCTCTTGAAGTTCTGTACTAGTAATTTATAAATTTATTGTTGTTATTCGAGCGTTATAGATGATTTACGTGGCAACTTGCTTTCTTCTTGATTTTATCGTTATAACGTACTTTATTTAGTTTACAAAAATGGAAGATATCTCAAAAGATAACTAATTAAACTCCGAAAGTATTGCAGAAGTGATTTCTAAATTATCTATTTCATACGAGTGTTATGGATGATTAATAGGCAACTTGTGATTTATTAAAGATTTCTTTGTTTTTACATACTTTATTTGACCATAAAACCGAATAATGTCAACAAATTTGATGGAATCTACAAAGGAATTACGGAAAACAGAAACGGATTATGTGTACTTAAATAATTCATTGAGTAAATTGACAAAAAAGGTATGAATATTAAAAATAACTACTGAAAATCTTATTAATTCTATAAAATTCTCTATAAAACTTATTTAAACTCAATATTTTCAAGATAAATATTAATATGAACACAATTTTGTATGAAATAGATCATTATTTTGTCGAGAAAGGATATAAACATGTTTAAAACGTCCATAGACAATATTTCTTAAACATTTCATTAAAAACGCCGTCGCATTCACCAAAAAAACATCAGAAAGCTTCTGAGAAAGCATTGATAAAGTTACAAAATAATGAATATACTTGAAAGTAAGGATATTTAAATTCTAAAAACAGAAAATCTCTTGAGGCTTGAGACTTGACCCATGAGATATCAAACATTTAGTTTAAGATATATATCAACATTGTATCTCTAATAGTATTCGAATAAATCATTAACAAAGTTTTAATTTCAAAATCTTGGCTAGAAGTATTAACTTAAAATTATATACATTATTACATTGATGTTTTAATGCTCTGCTCATGCTATTTTAAGGTTAGGTAGAAAAATAGCAATGAAAACTGGAAAACTGTCATGTTATATATTAGTTTCCCTGGAAATACCGGCGCATCCTCCTAAATATAAGCGGTTTATGTCCAACAATGTAGAGTTAAATTTTAAAAGCATTTTATTCGAAAAGTAAATGGTATATAAAGCTGGTAGATGTCGCAAATGATTGTTAGCTAACCTCTTGAAGTTCTGTACTAGTAATTTATAAATTTATTGTTGTTATTCGAGCGTTATAGATGATTAACGTGGCAACTTACTTTCTTCCTGATTTTATCGTTATAACGTACTTTATTTAGTATACAAAAATGGAAGATATCTCAAAAGATAACTAATTAAACCCCGGAAGTATTGCAGAAGTGATTTCTAAATTAAGTATTTCCTACGAGTGTTATGGATGATTAATAAGCAACTTGTGATTTATTAAAGATTTCTTTGTTTTTACATACTTTATTTGACCATAAAACCGAATAATGTCAACAAATTTGATGGAATCTACAAAGGAATTACGGAAAACAGAAACGGATTATGTGTACTTAAATAATTCATTGAGTAAATTGACAAAAAAGGTATGAATACTAAAAATAACAACAGAATTTCTTGTTAATTCTATAAAAGTCCGTATAAAACTTATTTAAACTCAATATTTTCAAGATAAATATTAATATGAACACAATTTTGGATTAAATATGTCATTATTTTGTCGAGAGAGAATACAAGCAAGTTTAAAACGTCCATAGACAATATTTTTTAAACATTTCATTAAAAATACCGGCGCATTCACCAAAGAAACATCAGAAAACTTCTGAGAAAACATTGATAAAGTTATAAAATAATAAATATACTTGAAAGTAAGGAAAGCTAAATTCGAATTACAGAAAATCTCTTAAGATATACATCAACTTTGTATCTCAAATAGTATTCGAATAAATCGTTAACAAAGTTTTAATTTCAAAATGTTGGGTAGAAGTATTAACTTCAAATTATATAAATACATTGACGTTTTAATGCTTTGCTCGTGTTATTTTGAGGTTATCAAAAAAGGTATGAATACTAAAAATAACTATAGAATTCCTTGTTAATTCAATAAAAGTCTCTATAAAACTTATATTTTCAAGATAAATATTAATATGAACACAATTGTGTATGAAATAGATCATTATTTTGTTGAAAAAGAATACAAACATGTTTAAAACGTCCATAGATAATATTTTTTAAACATTTCATTAAAAATACCGGCGCATTCACAAAAAAAAACATCAGAAAGCTTCTGAGAAAACATTGATAAAATTATAAAATAATGAATATACTTGAAAGTAAGGAAAGTTAAATTCTAAAAACAGAAAATCTCTTGAGACTTGAGCCATGAGATATCAAACATTTAGTTTAAGATATATATATATCAACATTGTATCTCAAATGGTATTCGAATAAATCATTAACAAAGTTTTAATTTCAAAATGTTGGTAGAAGTATTAACTTCAAATTATATAAATACATTGACGGTTTAATGCTTTGTTCGTGCTATTTTGAGGTTATCAAAAAAGGTATGAATACTAAAAATAACTACAGAATTTCTTGTTAATTCTATAAAAGTATTCTATAAAAGATAAATATTAATATAAACACAATTTTGGATGAAATATGTCATTATTTTGTTGAGAAAGAATACAAACAAGTTTAAAACGTCCATAGACAATATTTTTTAAAAGCTTCTGAGAAAACATTGATAAAGTTATAAAATAATAAATATACTTGAAAGTAAGGAAAGTTAAATTCGAATTACAGAAAATCTCTTGAGGCGTGAGACTTGAGCCATGAGATATCAAACATTTAGTTTAATTAAACTTGGATATTCCCAATAAATGTTTATGCATCAAGATAACATCAAATCCTTGGGGTTATACTCAATTCCAACATAATCTATTTAATGCAAGTTAATTATTAACATCCATTACACGACACGACTATAATTATTATTAATGTTCTAATGCACTATTGATAATCCCATGAAATTTCTAATAATTTCTAACAATTTCTTATGATTGGGAATATTATCAAGGACAAACGAAAGAACGAACGAAAATGATAAGCAATTTCATACGTCATGTTCGCTTCTATCTGTCTCTTCACGCGACAACTTCGCCTGCATGACGTCAACATGCACCAGTCCCACGTGACAGCCTATATTAACTTCAGCCGGATGCGCAGGATCACTCTACGGCGCACGTGCTTATAGCCTGCAACTGTCAACTGCACAAACATGCGACAAGCTTGAGGAATCCTTCATTTTCTTGCAGGAAAACTTTCCACCGCTAGATCTACCAGTCTGTTAGAGCTGAAGTTGAAGCAGAAGCATCCAGGGACATGTTAGACATTCTCTGATAATAAAGGTTGACGTACCCTCGTCGCCCACCCTTTGCAAACGCAATGCAGGCGAGCTTGACTTGGGCTTTAATCCCACATTCCGCATCCGAGGAGATAGCGACTATTCGCGCGTCATTGAGCTTCGAGCGTGTGCTCGAAAAAGTTGCGCCATCTAGTTAGCAAAAGCCGATAAATCGAAGGCGATAAATATGTGAGTTAATTTTACGAGCAGCTTGTTTTTCGCCGATCGGCGCGTCGGAGAGTTCGCACATGATTTGTGGGCGAAACTTTTAACTCCTCGTTCGACTTTCAGTCGTTTAGCGCCTTCATACAGAGGTTTGGTGGGGTTTATAGAGGGTTGTAGGTGGTTATATGAGGTTATTGAAGGTTCTAGGAGGTTAGAGGTGGTTAGAGGAGGTTAGAGTAGGTTGGAGGAGGTTGTAGGACGTTTTAGGATTTGTAGGAGATTGTAGGGGCTGCTGGATAGGGGTTGTAGGTGGCTGGGAAGGAAAAAATAAGGAGCGTTAAATCTTTATTTCACCTAAAAAAATTTCGACAAAAGTTTGCACATAGTTTGCACACACGATTTGGTCATAAAAGAGAGTGGAGTAAATCTCTGAGGACGTTTTTTTTTCAGTTCGATAAATATTTAAAGGAAGGAAGAATATGCCTTTGTCTTTGTCTAAGAGAATATCTTTAGAATTAATAGTAGCTTCTTTAAATTTTTCTTGTAATCTTTGATGTTATTTGTTGCAGCTCTCTAAAACCTTTGCCAGGAGTAGCTAGGAAATAACTAACGCAATCAGACTAATTGTAAGCATATTTTTTCGAGGAAAAATTGGGATATTCATGACATTTCCTACGTTTTGAATCGTTTATACTCTCAGTTTTAGAGATACCTTAGTAGTCATAGTGATATTTGCATCTAGATGATTTTCAAAACAAAATTATGAGGTTTGGAAGTTCCCAAGAAGTAACTATGAATACGAGGCAGACGTAAGATGGTGACCTAATTATATTCCGTTACAAAATGTAGGTTAACATACATATAGAATTATTTCAAAATTGATTTCAATTCTACTATTAAAAGAAACTCTCGGTATTCATAATCTCTTTCCAGAAAACTTCTTGGGTCATGCTATATTTTATTCAGGACTTACTAATACAACCGGGATGAAACCTAAATATATTGGCGCTAGAGAACTGAATGTGGCTGATGAAAGGCTGATAGCCAGAGCACGGTGTGGATCAGACGAGAGGGGATGGAAGGTGTGGATGGGAGATGAATATGTCAGGTGTGTCCTGGGTGGAAGGGGGAGAGATTCCTGGGAGCATGTAGAGAGTGGTTGTACAGGAATGAAAGAGAAGTGGGCGCGTGATAGCCAGGGGGAAAAGGGGAGGGAAAGAGTGGATAAGTGAGGATGGAAGGGCGGGGGTAATTTTGAAGGTGTTAACAAGGAGGAAGGAAGCAGCGCTGACTGGCCTGTTACCCACTATCAACTATAGGAAGCCAAATAATTGAAGGTACCTAGAGTGAGAAGGGAATGAAGAAAGTGAATGTACAGAGGAAGTGGTTTAATTACTTTTTGCTGGAACTGCATTTATCTAATTAAGTTTTATTAAAATTATGAAAATGAATTATTGTCTCCTTCTTTAGTGCTTTCGATGACTCGAGAATCGGAAGTGAAGTAATTTATGTCCGCTGAATCATCCTTGTTGTTGGGTCCTGTCGCCCCACTTACAGGTCACCCCGCCTTAACTGCGCGAGCGTGACATGCGCTCTGGTCAATCTTGGTGGTGGAGGTAGGTGAACCATGGGTTGCCTATAATGGCGGTTATCTGTTGGATGGTGACATAACTATATATATACTAATACTCCTAGCGGTTTCAAAAGTGAATGAAGGCCACTGCAGGTTCTTTAAAATATTTCAAAACCTAGTTTTTTTTTGTTTGATTTACCGAGCATCGACTGCTATGGTCATTAGCTCTATTCAATTCTTGTTCAATGTAGTCAGTCATATTAGAGGCTAATACTATTGATACGAAGAAGAATTCACTTTACTATGCATCCCCACCGAGAATCGAACCTGGGACCTCGTAGGCAGTACTCATCAACCATACCACTTCGCCTCTTGGCTGGACACAAAAAAAACCTAGTTAGGAGAGCTTTTCATAATACTATTATGAATAACATTTAATATTGAGTCAGTGACCTAAGTATAAACACTCAAACCTTGGAGGATGCCACAACGAGATAAGTATTCTGATCATTCCAAACCTAATCTGATTTCTACTATTAGAAAGAATAACTCTGGGAATTCATAATCGCTTCCCTGTAACTTATTAAGTCTTCAATCCACTGTAAACACGCTTTTACACTTATGATTTCCTAATGATTTCAAGGGTGCATTAAGGCCACTTCAAGTTCCTTAAAAGATATTAAAACCTAGTTAGGAGAGCTTTTCATAGTTTGTTGAAGATTCAAAGTAAATAACTAAGATTTACTGCTGCTATTTTCAAGGAAATAACTCTGGTATTCCTAAGAGTTTCCCTGGAACTTATCATCTTCTAAATCTTTTATTTTATTACCTGTTTCAGAGATTCATAAAGAACAATAGTCCTTTCTGAGATATTTTCTGATCTACAAGGCTCTCTAGAAGTTTAAAAAGTTCTCAAGAAATCACTATGTCTCGGATGAATGCCAGGACGACAAAAACTTCTGTAAGTCTCGTTTAAAAAAATAAAGTTAATTAAACTGTTTAAGTAGCTTTATTCTGAAGAAAATTTTACGAACGTTTGAAACCGTTTACCTCACCCTTTTTCCTGGTATGCGTCTAACACCCCCCCCCCACCTCACTGTGGTATAACTCATGTTAAACTTGCGCAATACAAACAGAGCAATATGCGGCAATAAATCACTCGTCAGTTTATGAAACAAAACTCGTCGTGAGGGGCGGTAGAAGAGAGGCAGTAGGTTGCTTTGCGATGACATTGTCGAAGCTGTGCCTGCACCAACCATTCCTCAACCGTTCAACCCTACAGGGTTGGAGGTAGGAGGGCGGCAATCCGTCGCGAAAACCGCCGCGTCAGTGCTTTCCGCACATCTACAAACAGGCAAGTACGCGCTGCCTCGCCGCCGCCTAGCCGCCGACGGGTGGGCCCTGTTTGCGGTCGACGGCAGCGTACACATTCAATGATGGCGGGAGATGATTGATGCTTTGGCTAACACTCCTGCGAACGAACGTGAGGCGAACGTGAACGTCTGCTGGCAAATGTATAAACGGATATCAAATGATATCAAATGAATGTGGCACGCGTACTTGTACTTTATTCATTAATTACCCACGCCATATGGCGCATACGCTAGTCACTAGTTTGGATCGTATGTGCCGAGGGTTTTAGCTTTCATTTCCGGGATTCAAGAACAATTTATGTAGGTTTATTCAGATGGATAGTGATAGGTGGAACTATATTTTAGTATAAATCAAGTTACTTAATATCTTCTACATTATTGTTTTTGGGCCATTTTTTGGGCTATAAACTAGATTGTTTTAATAAAATACACTTCTTAGAAATATTTTAATGTTATCTCAAAAAATAAGGACTGTTACAAATACGCATTCTTGAATTATTAATACTTTTCTTAAGAAAAACGGAGTTTTCAAAAAATTTTGGGTTATGTACCGAAAATTTCAAATATTTCAAAATCTATTCGTTGTCCACTCATAATATTCCACACAATTTAAGATTATTTGTTAGTAAATATCCTTGAGAAGTTTGGATAGTTTCCCATAATTACAAATAAAGTTATAAACAATTTAATTGAACATAAACCGCAACCTTTCGACTAATTTCCTTAAATAATTCATAAAACATCGACACTTTTATTTAAAATGTTTATATCTTTGTTAATAATCAATCAACATTAACCAAATTTGGCGAGGTTCTTTATAATAAGTTTATCAATATTATACCCATGTTATATAATCCCAGTGTCTACACAGATGCATAAACAGTTGAGCTTAATGACGCTAATACAGTGTAGGACAATGGGCAGTATCATATCTAAGTTATACAATTGATATTTTGTATTAAATGTTGGCGAATGGAATATGGCAAATGTATGTTTACAGGTTTATTACAAGAATTGTATAACGTACGTTTCACTTTACAGTATCGTCAGGTACTAAAGTAAAAAGTTAAACTTACAGACTATTTATATTTATTATTTATACTATTTATAAATTTTCGTGAATGGTGTTGGCGTTAATATATCAAGATGGTCGTTTATGAGGTGGACATTTTTGTGTAAGACGCGCTTACCACTTTTGAATTTTGGAGATTGAGCCTCATTTTAGACGCGTTCTCAATAGCGGTCGTGGCCTCTTTTGAACAGTTCCTTGAGATGATATGGATATATTTCGGAATAACGTTAACTTTCACGCACTCACGGTTGAAGAAAATGTGGTTGTTGGTTTTGATGAACTGTAGTTTAAGTTTTGTTAGTGTAAGCGAGACACTGTTGCTTAAATGAGACAGAGAAAGGTGCGCGCGCGTCTTAGCGCATTAGGCCTGCGCACAGCGATGTACTAAGTAGTCCTGTTGAGTCCTCACGACAGTGTAGTCGAGTCTATGTACGTGTAATAGAAAAGAGTTTGCATCGCGCCATTATTGTATACCGAGTTGGATTTTATGTTACCTGAGTTTCGAGTCTACAATTACATTTATTTTACACTTCCTCGATCTACTTATTTAAACCTTTTAACAAGTTTCCTGTATAAGACGGCGTTATTCCGAAATATATCCATATCACCTCAAGGAACTGTCCACTCCGACGGCCGAATCATTCGATATTTTGTATCGTTGTTCTTCTATATTAATGTGTTGTATGTGTTTGCGCGTGCGAGCCCAAAACTCCCATTGTCGCGTGAACCGGGATGAATAATTGTGAAGGTCAAATGTTTTTGTTTTGCTGCATATCACTTTTGTTATGTGCACATCTGTCCCGTGGTGAGAACAATCAAGTGATTGTTTGAGATTTATGCATCACGGGCAGGATGTTTAATTTAAGATAAAGTAAGGCAGCTGGAATTTTCTTGTCGCTAACGAAGATTGTTTTAAGAATTAAAATTAGTACGTTATTGAACTTGGTCGGGTTTGCTTCTCCTCTCCATCTTTCTCCACATTGTTTCAGAAACGGGTGGTTTCGCGTTCCTGCAGAAAAATAAAATGCTCCAGGTGGGCAATCAACATCTCGTCCGCTAGGAGCTAATGTCGCGTGTAATACGGTCACGCGACACCCATCGTAAGTGCGAGACTCCCGGTGTCGTAAATCGAGAAATTCTGGCGCATTGTATTTACGCACGTTCAAAACACTCATTTTATAGAATTAGTCTAGCTTTAAAATAGTTGGTACTTCCTCGTAGCATTTTGTAAACTCTCGGTCATTCGGGGGCAATAAAAGATGTGCAAACCAAACCCAGCGATTTGAGAGTGGTAGGGCGCCACGGGGTGAGTGCGTGGTACCGTTATATATCACGCTGGCGAGAGAAAGAGACGGTGTCATTGCGGCACCGACCGGTTGTAGCTTAAGTTAGTTTTAAGATTTGGAAATAAAGCAGTCACAAACTAGCATCCGAAGCGCAAACATCTACTCTACCACACAATCCTCAACTTCCTTCGGCTAGTATCGTTCTTGGGGCTCACCAGCAGTCACGAGTTTCTCTTGCGTCACCTTCCACAAGAAGTGCAAGATTCTCGTGATTGCAAACTTGTACAATGTTAGTTATTAAAACATTCTTCTCGTGATTGCGAAATTATACAGTATGAATGATTATGTCTAATGTGTTCATTTAGAATTGTATGTCTTGTTTGCTAAACATTCGCAAACAAGACATACAATATAGATAATGTTGTCGCGGTCAGTAGCAGAGATCCGGAATTCCAAATAAATTCATTATCTTCCAGACTCTTGCTACTATGACGTAATGCGTCATTGGAATTAAACAATTAGTATGTATCGTTAGATTTAGAATTAGAGAATAAAGTCAGTTGTTACATGGATCCCGCACTGTCCACTTCGTGATTCATCCCTGCATTCCGCTGTCTTACAAACGGCGTAACAGTTGTCACCGATGGCGTGTGTACGTCAAGGTCACCTTTGAGCTTATAGAACAGGGGTGGGCAAGTGCGCCTCATAGAGCCGCATGCGGCTCTTCTTCTATTTATGTGTGGCTCCCACTAAATTTATCAATTTCTGCTTTTTGTACT
>JAODAC010030936.1:1612-14797 GCA_027575185.1 Mimaenictus wilsoni
CTTTTGTTTAAACATCTTGAGGCACTCTTATCTAATTTCGGTGAAAATCGAGTGAATATGTCCTCTTATGGACGGATTAATTGAAAATTCAAACTTCAATCGTCCGTCACTTGCCTCAGTACCGGCTCGATCGTGAATTTTTTTTCATCAGCATATTCCTATCTGAATTTGCAACAACTTTTGTTTAAACATCTTGAGGCACTCTTATCTAATTTCGGTGAAAATCGAGTGAATATGTCCTCTTATGGACGGATCAATTGAAAATTCAAACTTTAATCGTCCGTTTAGGGCACTTGCACCTAGTCAAAAAAAAAATGGCTCTCTCAGAATTTGTACTCATTTAGGTCATATAAACAGCATGTGTCAAGGAGAAGGGGTATGCTCAAATTTTTTTTATGGAAATCTCTAACAAAATTCTTTTCTGGGATTTTTTACTAACTTCACAGCGGTTATTCTTAAACACACTATACTTAAGTTATACACTACTTAAGTAAGGTAAAGACTTGAATGAGCATAGACGTTTATAATATCTAATAATAAAATATTACTAAAATAATTACTAATTAATTGATTTCAAAAACTTTCAAAAACTTATTTTACCATACCTTTTTTTCCCATATAGAATTTCCCATAATTTATTAATCTTCATAATTAATCTTCTTATTTCCTATGTTCTCTAATTGTAAGTAAGATCCCATCTGGCCAAACTGCAGAGGCTCACAATCAGGAAATTATTCAAAAATGATTTACAAGGAAATTAAATTCTTGAAAAACCATAAATTTCCCATCTGTCCACAAACGCACGTCGCCAGACTTGTAGAGAATGGGCAGACAACACCTAAAACAAAGCCATCATCATTTAATTACACAAATTACTCCATTCGCATCGCTATTAAACGCTATTAAAAGTATGCGCGAACGATAAACGCGCGTAATTTATGACTTAACGCAATTGAGCTCGGAAGCAGCGCCGTAAGTGTAGAATTTTACTTCCGTTTCGCACAGTTCCGTTTTGAGTGGTTCGTCCTAGGCTTACTTGTAGCGTACCCCGTCGGCGTGGCGTCGTCCGTATGTTAAGCCATAAACTGCTTAACTGCTTCGTTGTACGATTGAGGATATATTGCGTGGAAGGTGTAAACTCTTAAGTGCATTAAGACAGCTTATCGTCTTTTGGAATTTAAGGAGTTTATAAAATGGTAGTTTAACTACCTTTTAAGATGGTTTAAGGGGCGTTAGGGATATGATGTGGAGGAAGTTAAGTTTGTACGAGAATTCTTCTTAATTCTTAATTGAATGAAGATTAGGACTAGGGTAAGTTTATGTCAAAACGTTCTCAAGTCGCTATGTTGACTTACATTAAGCCAGTTGACACTTGACTTAAGAAAGAACAATCCTAAGCAATTGTAGGAACTTTTCTTTTTGTTTAAGTGACATTTAATATAATCATACGACTTAAATCTGACCTTACTTAAGTTAAGTCAATGTTACTTAAGTGAGAAAATGTTTTCCATTTCTTTAACCGAAAGAAATTAACAAAGAAAAATTAAATAAATTAATTAAAGTTAACTTTACTTAACTTAAGTACATGACTTAAGTCTGGCAAAATTACTGAAGGCAGTAAGCTTGAACGTTCGAAAAAGCCTAAGAAATAACATTAAAACGAAAATTAAGTGTTTTAGTCACTTAGACCTAACCTTACTTAACTTAAGTCAGAGTGACTTAAGCAATAAAATCTTACATTTTAACTAATTGAAAAGATTTTTTTTTAAATCGACATTCATGGACTGTGACACCATACTTAAGTTAAGTAAATATGACTTAAGTAAGAAACACCTAAATTTTTTCAATGTCAACTTACTGAGGTCAAATGCTCATAGAACAATATGAAAACATTCTCATCTATGTGCTAAAAGATTTAAGTAGACTTAAGTCTAACCTTACTTAAGTTAACTCAATGTTACTTAAATCAGCAACATACACTCAAATCGTAAGATATGAAATAAAAGAAGAGTCCTCAATGAAATTTACTTAAACAAACTTAAGTTAAGTCAAAGTGAGTTAAGTCAAAAATACAATCTTTAAAAATTGATAAAATTGAACAGGAAACTGAAAATTAACTTTACTTAACATAAAGTTACTTAAGTCATTTAGCTAACAATAAGTCACTTACTTAAGGCAGTTTCTCAATCCAATTACTGCAGTTATCAATGCTAACGAAATCGAAAGAAATAACATTGAAATGAAAATTTTGTATTATTCACGTAAAGCATAGTTTGCTTAACTTTAGTCAAAGTGACTTAAGTGATGAAAACTTAAATGTTAATTATTTGAATAAAACTTACGTCATATTTCGTTCCAGATTAAAGATATCGAAGTATTTACCCATAGTAATAATAAATGTGACTTAAGTAACTTAAGTAAATGTGACTTAAGTATAAAACGTAAATATTTCCTAGTTCAACACACACACACACACACACACACACACACACACACACACACAATGACCATACCTAACAACTAGGTGCGATAATCCCTTAAACCCTTTTCCTAAACTGACTTTAAGCAAGTAAAACTCAAGTGTATGAAGCTTAAGATGACTTACTGCGAACATATAGGGAGGAGTAAACAAGATGAGGTCTCATCAATATCCTATTAGGTATAAGTAGAATTAAATAGAGGAGATGAACTTTGAAAGATCGTAAAATATTTTACGGCGACCTTGGCAGCAAGAACATTGAGAGCATTGGGATGATAGCGATGATTATGGGGAACATTTTTACGAGGCAAGCCAGGAAGATGGATGTTAATTAACACCTTTCCAGGACTTATTGAAACGAATCAAACAAATATCCAGAAGTGTCGCATCGGGCGAAGGTTTAATTACAAAACGCGTCGATGTGAAACAATTTCGGGAAACATGTCCCTTGGGTCTGCTCATCTCCGATCCTATTTTTCCCTTTCTCTCTTTCTCTTCCCCTCTCCATCTCTTTCTATTTCATTCACTCACTCTTTCTCTCTCTCACTCTCCAACTCTATCTCTTTCTGTCTCTCTCAGTCTACATCTCTATCTCCTTCTCGCTCACCCTCCCTTTTTTTCTTTAACCGTCACGCATGTCCTCTCTTTATTTCTCCCTCTCAGTCACTCTCTTCATTTCTGTCCCTCTCATTCTGTCCCACTCTTTATCACCCTCTCTCTTTCTCTTTCGCTCTAATCCTATTCCAACCTACCCACACACATACCCTATCTCTCTCTAAAGTAACATATACTTGACTAGAGCCCATCAACCGCTCTTCAATGCTGATAAAGATAGAATCAGTAAACGTTGCCTAGAGACGCGTCGGGGCGAACGCGTCCCCCTTCCATTTCGAAGCTCCCTTCATTCTAAACCTAGGGTGTGCGGGTTTTTCAGAGGGAGAATCAGATGCACTAGCAATGTTGAGTGTATATGTGTGCGTATGTGTGTGTGTGTGTGTGTGGTTGATTGAAGCGGCACAATGATGGCCGGAGTCGAGCGCACGGTTTTCAAGAGCGCAGCGCGACGAAACGGGGGATAACGCGGATGATTGGATTCGACGACCAGGGGAGAGGCGCCCTCCCACGCTTGTCGACGCCGCATCGCCCACCCTGTCGTTATGTCGTTGATTCTATTATGTTCCCGGCGATATTCAACCCGCATCTGCTTCCAGGGATACTCAGCTTGAGCAGTAGAAAAGTGGATAGTAGAGGATAGACGAGAGAGGACAGATTATACTCGGCACAAGGAGGGTTGGTTGGTTTTAAACTGCTTTCCGGAAGGGGGAAAATTTGATCAATGTTGACGGAGGTGATTTTCAACCAAGATAATCAGCAAAAATTTCGGACCTTCAAATTTCATGTAGAAAAAGGTAGCAAACTGAAATATCAAAACCGGAAATTTTTTAAATTTCAAGAATTTCATCTAAATTAATGCATAAAATTTAATTTTAATTTAAAATATGCCATTATTTTGTTTTAACAAGAAACCGGAAAACCGGAAGTGAAGTCGTAATATCACATTTGATATTACAGAAGTATTTAAGTTTATTAAACTTGTTATTTTTTGAATATTTCCAGTTGATTTGGCAAACCGGAAAACCGGAAGTTAATTAATAAAATATTTGGGAATACTCCAAACTTATTACTCTAAATAAATCCGTAAAATTACTAAACATCCGGTTTTTCCTCGAATCAGTTTTTAGTTTTGGAATAACATAAGTAAATATAAACCAATTAAAATTGCAAATACCCCGGAAAAGGCCTACTAAACCGGAAAACCGGAAACGGTATAACCAAAGGTGATTAAGACTTGTTTGTTGGCAGAAGCTAATCCATAAAAATGAAATCCGGATACAAAACTAAACCGGAAATATCTAGCTAAATCCCACTAATAAGTTTTGCTATTGGAATTATATAAGTATAAATTAATTAAAATCACAAAAAATCACATTTCCTGCATAATAAACCGTCATTAAACAGGAAAACCGGAAATATTGTACATAAAGGTGATTGTAAGTTTAAAAAACAATTGGTTTAATTCTAAATTTTAAGCTACATAAAATTACCAAAACTTCCGATCTTTCGATTTACAAAACAAAACAGGAAGTCAACTAAATCCCTCTAATCAATTTTGCTATTGGAATTATATAAGTATAAATTAATTAAAACAGCAAAAATGACATTTCCTGCTGTATGTCAATAAACCGGAAAACCGGAAATGTTGTAAATAAAAGTGATTTTAAGTTTTAAAAAAACTACTGGTTTAATTATAGTTTTTAAGCTACAAAATATACAAAAAAAAATTCCGGTTTTACAAGTTACAAAACAAAACCGGAAGGCATCCAATTAAATCCTTCTAATCAGTTTTGCTAAAAGAATTATATAAGTATAAATTAATTAAAATAGCAAAAAGTCACATTTCCTGCTGTATGTCAATAAACCGGAAAACAGGAAACGTTGTAAATAAAGGTGATTTTAAGTTTAAAAAAACTACTGGTGTAATTATAGTTTTTAAGCTACATAAAATTACAAAAAACTTCCGGTTTTACGAGTTACAAAACAAAACCGGAAGGCATCCAACGAAATCTCTCTAATCAGTTTTGCTAATGGAATTATACAAGTATAAATTAATTAAAATAGCAAAAAATCACATTTCCTGCTTTATATCAATAAACCGGAAAACCGGAAATGTTGTAAATAAAGGTGATGTTAAGTTTAAAAAACAACTGGTTTAATTCTAGTTTTTAAGCTACATAACATTACCAAAAACTTCCGGTTTTACGATTTACGAAACAAAACCGGAAGTCAGCCAACTAAATCCCTCTAATCAGTTTTGCTTTTTCCACCCTCTAATCCCGGAGTAAGCCACCATTTTCCGACGCCTCGATGGTGTTACAGCAGCATTGCACTCCTTGGCAATACTTCCGGTATTGCAAGGCGTAAAACCGAACCAATTAAAGCATCCCCGCATCCGGTCGATGATGCCGGTGCGGCGTGCGTTTAACAATTTTGCAATGTGTTGCAGGCACGTCGCAGTCACGTCGACGCTACACTAAAATATGACGCGGTTTTGGTGGTTCGGAGGGCTGGATAGTGGGGAGGATGGTTTATGAACTTTATCCCGACACTTCCGGAAACGGATGGTGGAAGGCATACGCCCGGCAGCCCGTTTTGCGCTGGTAATGCATGCGAAATGGCAATTTGTGCAATTGCGGTCTAGAGTGTACAGACGGGCGCTGCATATCAAAGCGAACGCGTACATGGTATTAAAATCCGCCGCCATCTTTTTATTACTTATTCGTATTCATGACTGTGCGATGGCACTTAAGTATTACGTATTGCCTTAAACGGTCATAAACTCGACGACGCTCTTATGTACGTATATAATTGGTGATAAAATGTTATATGTAAGTATTATTCTTGTGAATTTTAAAATTATTAAGTTTTTAAAAATTTTAGTTTAAAAAAGTTACTTAAGTCATATGACTTAAGTATCTTTTGATGCATTTTTATAATTTAGTTTCGATAATTTTAGTAGCAGGCCAAGCAACCGAAAATTTCCCGGAAGTTTTCTCTGGTAAGTCTAACCTTACTTAACTTAATTCAAAAGCTACTTAAGCCAATTGAGAAATATTTCAAGTCAGTGAAACTTAAATGTTAAAAACACCTCTTAAATGAACATTTCTGGCGTTATTTTAGTAAAGCCAACTTTACTTAAGACTTACTGAAAGTGACTTAAGTCATGAAAATGAGTTCTTTAGTCACAAAGTCACTTAATTTGACAAAGGATCGTAAAAACTAAAAGCGTTACCGGATTCTTACTAAAGTGGCTACTATTTTCAATGATTACTACTTAAAACCAATCAAACTTTACTTAAGTTTTGTTACTTAAATAATATTACACAAATTAGGAATGTTTGAAGCAAAGTGGAAGATAATTCGAAATGAAACCTGTTTTGTCGTAAATGTTAATCAAATTTCTCTTAAGTAACCTTGACTTAAGCAGGAATATTTAAAATTATTTAAAGAAGTAAAATTCAAATTAAGTAGGTCTCAACAAATATTGCCAGAATAAGTAAAGAAATTGCTTAAGTCGAACCTTACTTAAGTTAAATCTGACTTAACTTACGTAGGCTAAGTCAATAGAAACAACATTAGAAAGAATACAGTATTATTATCTATAAAACCTAAATTAACTTAACTTAAGTCAAAGAACTAGAAGTAGAATTAAGTATACTTTACTTACGCTAAGTCAATGTTACTTAAGTCGGAAACTTGCAAGAAATTAAATCGCAAGAAATAATGTACAAAAATAAGTGTTGATAAATTAATTTACATAAATCTAAACTAACTTAAGTTAAGTAAAAATGACTTAAGTCATAAAACTGAATTTGAACAGGATTAATTCTGAAATTGTGGACGTTCCACCTTATTTAAGTCTAATTTCACTTAAAAGTAAAAGTATCTAAAATATCTAAAGTCAGTTACTTAAGTCAGTTACTTAAGGGATAAACAAACTTTTTCATCTAAATCGAAACAAACAATATTTAAATCAGTATTTTTGTCAGGTAAATCTAAGCCTACTTAACATAAGTCAAAGAAACTTAAGTAACTTTAGTAAGAAAACCAAAGTTAAGTTTAGTAAACGAATCTTAAGTAAATCGTATATGTTACCCAACTCAACTTACCTAGACTTAGATGACAACTTAGAAATTCTGAGAGAACAAGAATATAACATTTTAATTCCATAGAATTTAGTAGAATTAAGTATACTTTACTTATGTTAAGTCAAGTTACTTAAGTCAGAAACTTTAATTTAAATCTCCAGAAATGAAATGCAAAAGTAAGTGTTTATAAATAAATTTCCTAATCATACTTAAGTTAAGTGACTTAAGTGACGAAAGTGACTTAAGTCATAAAACTGAACTGTTTAAAAGTAATAACATACTGACTGATAAATAAAGATTAACGTTGTCGGTACTAATTCTAAAATTAAGTTTCACCTTTTAAGTCTAATGTTACTTAAGATAAGCCAGTAATTAAAGTCGGTTACTTAAATGAGTAAAAAGACATTTTCTACCAAATGGAAAGGGTCCACAATAGTTTTACTTAAGTCAACTTTACTTAAGTTAACTTTACTTAAGTTAAGTAACAATGACTTAAGCGATTTATACCTTCAAAATACCAATTTAAGTCGGTTTCGGTTAGGTTTTTCTGAGAGTTTTTACTTAAAATGAACATCTGTATCTAAAGTCAGTTACTTAACTCATAAACAAATATATAGAAGGAAACAAAATTGTGATAAGTGTTCTTGTCAATTAAATCAAACTTATTTTGAGTCAAAGTGACTTTAGTAAGACAACCTTAAATCTTAACAATTTGAAAAAAAGGCGTTGTTGTACAAAGAAGTCGAGATTTTCCCATATTTATGAGGAAAATGATTTATGAAGTAAAAACTATTTTCGTTTTCAGCACTGAAAAAGTAATCTTGAAAGTTAAATACCCGAAGCAACAAAAAGGAAGAAAAAAAGCAACACCAACGCAATAAAATTGATTTCCTACATTCAATTAGTGGACAATTAAAAGTAATGCGCGACACGCCCGTAAATTATTCGCTATTTATTATTCAGTGGAAATTTGTCGCCGTGCTATAAACGGAAATAAAAATTGAAGCACGCGGCGTTGAATTTAAATGCAGACAGATAGAGCGTGGAGGTCGCACGAGCAGACAGGCACATGGCGCGATACGTTAGTTTCCATTATGTGCACCCACCACCCTTTCCAACGAGTTTCGTTGTTGTGTTGAGCGTTCGTTGTGTTTCGCAGCCATGGAACGCGAGCGCGCCGCGAATTAAAAACGCTGCGCAAACGCTTGGAAATTAATTCATTCGTATTCCACTTTTGTCGCGCCGTTTCACGCCTCGCACATCGACATGTGGAATATGAATATAAAAATTATACATTTCTTATTTAAATACAATGTTTAAGCTTCGTTAATTTAACTTTTTTAAGTTAAGTCAACTTTACTTGAATTTAGTCAATTTTGCTGAAGTTAAGTCAACTTTACTTAAGTTAAGTCAACTTTACTTAAGTTAAGTCAACTTTACTCAAGTTAAGCCAACTTTACTTGAGTTTAGTCAACTTTACTCAAGTTAAGTCAACTTTATTTAAGTCAAGTCAACTATACTTGAGTTAAGTAACATTAGACTTAAGCGATTTAAGCTTTGAAAACATCAGGTTTGGTGTGATTAGGTTGTTTTTGAGAGTTTTGCCATGTTTATGTTTGTTATTTTATGCTTAATTGAGTTTAGTCAACTTTACTTAAGTTAAGTCAACTTTACTTAAGTTAAGTCAACTTACTTGAGTTAAGTCAACTTTACTTAAGTTAAGTAATATTAGACTTAAGCGACTTAAGCTTTGAAAGCATCAGGTTTGGTGTGTTTAGGTTGTTTTTGAGAGTTTTGCCATAAACATGGCAAAACTTCTGTAATAATCATTAATACAGCAAATTTTTATAATAATTAAAGCAACCGTTCATGTTCTATAATGCTGACGATGAAGTGCCCTCACGATGGTTAGGCCGACGATGAAGTGAACCAGCGATGGTCAGTCCGCGGAGAAGTGCCCGACGATGATTTGAACCACGATGACCGGTCCGGCTGCACTCCCATCTTTTCGTACGAAGGACTTATTCTATTTATTTCTGGATGACCTCCCAATTACTCTTTTCATCATCAAGAGCGATAATATATTCTATGGGTTAAAAGGTCCTATCTATACCTCAATATGTTTAGGGCTTTCTTTTTTTCAGCGTATCTGAACAAAGTGTGTTCTGCCGTGTCTCTCTCCCACAGTAGGTATACTCCTACATTGTTATTTTGTTCATAATGTGCAGGTATTTCCCAAAGCACCTATACCCAGTCACAAATTGGGTAGTCCAGAAGTTCGCTGGGCCAGGAACCAAATAATAATGTTGGGAATTGACCTTCTGGTACGACTCCAGTGAATGCTTTTGTACCAATATTGTCACGATTTAATGATGCTATATTTCTTCAGAAGAACTTAGAAACTTGAAATTAAACTAAGTAGCGTACAACAAAAACACAATATAAAACAATATAACTGAATAATCTAGGTCCTATTAGGGATGACAATTTTTCTTCATCGATCATCGTAAAAATCGATTAAAAATGATATCCGATTAATAATCGAAGGAAGAATCGGGGACTGCCTTCTTCTATTTGACTAAGTCTGACGTTCACATAAAATAAATTAACATACTCTCTAAACTTTTGATTACCACTAAGAGATGGCAGCACTGTTTCATATGATAGAAAATAATCGAGAATGGAATCATCGATTTTTTAAATTGTTTTTTTATGGGCGTTATGAACGTATATCTACTCTAACCGGAGTAAATGACCCCACTAACAAATTGGGAGGTGGTGTAGCTATAACTTGTTATCACTTTGTACCTCTACTTCCCCCGGAACCACCAATACTGGGAATCATCGATTAAACCGATTATTATCGGGATCACAGACTCTGGTAATCGATATTAATCGATTTTCGATTATTTCTTAACATCCCTAGTTCCTATAGTTCCAGAGTCTACTACCGATTAATATAATTACTTGGAAGCACTTAGAACTTGGTAAATGATCATGTGTGCAAATCGAACTGCATCCGAACGTCGACATCCAAAAAAGTTATATGAAATCTTGCCTTACATATGTATCATTGTTAAATTTGGATGAATTATAAATAACCATGACGTAATACAACCGAGTCTGTTCATCCTCCAGTTTTGTCTATGACTTGAGACGCGTAATTGAAACACATTTGAGCGTAATTGTAATAATTAAGTAGACTTGGAAATTGTTGCCATCGCCAAATGGACGGAAAGTGGACGAACGCCCGAGCATACATAAATCATAATAAATTAATGCACTGGAAACAATTTGCTTGTTGGCGCAAACACGCGCGCGCGCACGAGCGGGCCCGCCAGATATGGCGTAAATACGCACACTTGACTTACGTTAAGTCATGCAAACTACACAGCGTGCAAAAGTACGCGTATTCCATGCTTACTAGCGTTGATACACGTAACGAACTTACTGTACGTGACGATTACTATTAAAATGTTACTTTTATTTTTACTTTGTGCTTGACTTAAGTCATTTACTTTAAGTCATACCTTACTTAATTTAAGTCCACAGGACTTAATGACTATTCCGACGAAATTTTAAGATTATTATATTAATAAAATATATTAATAAAAGTGATATCAATATAATGTTTAAGAAAACTGACGACTTAAGTCACATGCTACTTAATTTAAGCACACCTGACTCAAGCACTATTTGAATAAAATAAGTGAATAAGTGATGTGAATAACATTGTTATCGAGTTGAAATGTAGAA
Source organism: Mimaenictus wilsoni (assembly GCA_027575185.1). Taxonomy (NCBI): domain Eukaryota; kingdom Metazoa; phylum Arthropoda; class Insecta; order Coleoptera; family Staphylinidae; genus Mimaenictus; species Mimaenictus wilsoni. The sequence goes on from JAODAC010030936.1 coordinate 12,554, forward strand.
ACTGTCTGAAATCATAGCTTACTTAACATAAGTAGAAATAACTTAAGTATAGTTTTATAAAATAATTAAAGAAAACCAAGTGAATATCCATTATATCAAGAGAAAATGACAAAAGCTTACTTAAGTCAGTTCGTACGTAACTTAAGTAGATTAATTTGAGTTATGACTATGATTAAAATTCAAGTGGAACGACACGAATAAAATTGATTGGGGATGACAATGTAGACGAAAGAAGTGCGCGTCGACCCGAATCGCGTATTTATAAGAATGTTTGCATGGCGAACGTATTTTTATCGCGATGGGGTTATAAAGTCCTTGACCCCATAAATGATTTTATGCATGAAGGCAACGCGGCACGCTCGTAAAAACCAAATTTATGAACTCCAGGCTGGTGTGTAGCTTGCAACATTTATGTGACCCATACCCACACATACACACATACATACATACACGCATACACACATACATATATACACACATAGTCACATACACGCATGCACCCATACACACGCATACACACATATACACATATACATATACACACATACACATATACACACATACACACATACGCACATACACACTTTTACACATATATACTTATACACTTATACACACATTCACACATACACACATACACACATACACACATACACACATGCACACATACCCACATACACAATACACACATACACACGTACACACATACACATATACACTCATAGACACATACACACATATACACATACACACATATATACATACACACACACATACACACATACACACATACACACATACACACATGCACACATACACACATACACACATACACACATACACACATACACACATACACACATACACACATACACACATACACACATATACACATACACACATACACACACATACACACATACACACATACACACATATATACACACACATAACACTCATCTACGGACAAATACACGCAAAAGAACACGTCCGCGATTAATCACTCCCCTACAAAATGCTCAAAGCTTCCAAAAACTTGCTTAAGTCACTTCTTTCTTAATTTAAATAAACATGTCTTAAGTCCACGAAATGCTAAAATTCTCTTCAGTCAAATACAAATCTGTAGGAAAGTCACTAAGCCAATATATGTTTAACTTCATGAAAAAATGACTTATGTCAAACCTAACTAAACTTAAGTAACAATTACTTATGTCCTCAAAGTATTTTTTATACCAAAAGTAGAAAAAAATCAGAGAAATAGTGACTCTTGTAAATGACCTTCAACTTTTCCAACAACTTACTTAAGTCACTCCTTGCTTACATCATGTTTACTTGATTTAAGTACCCAAAAAGTTTTTTTTAATGTAGTACTTGTCTGAAATAGTCACTAACGCGATATATGTTTAACTTTTCGAAAAAAATGACTAAAGTCACTCATAACTGAACTTAAGAAAACATTACTTAAGTCCCCAACAAGTTATTTTTTTTATCTAAAGTAGAAAAATATAAAAAAAAAATAGTAACTCACCTACAAAATGTTTACATTTCCAAAAACTAACTTAAGTCACACCTTACTTAAATTAAGTAAATATATCTTAGGCACACAAAATGTAAAATTTCCTTCAAATCTATTACTGGCCTGGAAAAAACGTTACTAACACCAAAATAAGTAATATCTCGAAGAAATGTCTTAAGTCAAATCTAATTAAACTTAAGTAAACATTACTTAAGTCTTCGAAATAATAAATTTCTGTCATAAGTAGACAGATCAAAAATATAGTGACACATTTGTTTAACTTTTCCAAGAACCTACTTAAGATACATCTTACTTAAATTAAGTAAACATGGCTTAAGTCTAATATTTCTTTCGAATCTAGAAAAAGTCTGTTGAAAAATCACTAAACAATATAGGTATGTTTAATTTCACGAAAAAAATGAAAGTTAAAAAGTCTAAACTTAAGGAACTTACTTAAACTTACTTAAGTCCTGAAAATATTATTTTTATTAAACGCGAGAAAATCTGAAAAATATTGACCCTCCTAAAAATGATTTTACTTTTCCTAAAACTTACTTAAATCACTCCATACTTAAATTAAGGAAACATGTCTTAAGTCCACAAAAGATAAATTTTCCCTCCAATCTAGTTCAAGTCTGAAGAAAAATCACTAAATCGATATATCCATAATTTTCCGAAATATGACTTAAGTCAGATCTAAGTAAACTAAGCAGATATTACTTAAGGCC
>JAODAC010030947.1:0-14795 GCA_027575185.1 Mimaenictus wilsoni
CGTTTTTTTTTTTTTTTTTTTTTTCTTTTTTTTTTGCGTTGTTGAAGATAGTATGGTGTGAAGGTAGTAGAGTGTGTGTGTTTTTAGTAGTAGTATGAGTAGAGTGAAGTATATGAAGCGTTGAGAGTTGCATCTTATGATGCGTATGTTGAGAGTTTAATTGTTGAAAGTTGATTGTTGGTTGGGTAGAAGTATGTGTGTGTGTGTGTGTGTGTGTGTGTTTGTGTGTGTGTATTGTGTGTATGAATTCATTATTAAATCACAGTGATAAAATTGCCCACCCCAAGGACTCGAACCCCGTCTGCCTGCGTTATATACCAACGCTCTACGCACTAGACTGCCCAGGTGGGCATTGGTGGGCGCTGATTATTTTATAATAATATCACATAATTTAATGTCAATCGACCTCTGTGGGTCTTTCCTACATGTATATGTTTCTTTTTTAAATATTTATTTGTATGTTTTTTGTATTGTTGTTATTTACAAGTATGTTTTTTGTGTTTATACAATTGTTTGTTGGTTGTGGTGAGTTGTTGATGTATATGCTGTTGGAGAGTAGTTCTCGCAGTGAATTTCAGGTGTCAGTAGCGTGTGAAGTTGAATGCTTGAAGTTGGATGTTGTGTTTGAAGTTAAGAGTTTGAAGTAGTGTGTTTGTGTGTGTATGTTTGCGCGTGGGTGAGTGTGTGAAGTTGTTGTGTGAAAAATAATCACACTGTGCGATGCCCGCCCCGAGGACTCGAACCTCGTCTGCTGGCGTGATATGCCAAGGTGCTACCCATTAAGATACCCGGACGGGCAATTATTTTAATAATTTAAAAATATCAAAGTACGGAAATAATCATCTATGAATGTGCTTCTCTTGTAATATCGTAGATTTGGAGTGGTCATATCGTTTTGCTGATATATATTGAAAATTGCGAATTTTAATCGAATTTTTAGGATACATGCATCAATCCAAAGAAATGGGCAAAATTTACAATAATTTGGGTCATATGCGTTACATATGCATAGGAGAAGAGGTACGCGTTACATTTTTCTTGAGGAAATTCCTAATAATAGTTTTTCTGGATTTTTTACTAACTTCATAACGGTATTAAACAAATTTATAAACGAAGAAAATCGAATTGTGTTAACAGTAACAATTGTAATTCTCCAAAAGTAAAAAATTCTAGCGGAACGACCGATGCACCTGCTCACACTTGGTACAATTTTCTTTTACGTTATTGAAAGCCATGTTAGTTGAAGTTATTTGTAATTAAGAATGAAATCAAACATAAAATAAATGTAACACGCTGTAAATAACTACTTAAGGCAAAAAATTACATGTAAATATATTTCAGCATATATATTTTAATATACAGTGGATTGCGCGTAATCGGGACCCCGCATGATATAGTATGTTTTGTCCCTATTAAGCAGTAACACAACTATCCAAAAGTTTGTCCAAAATGACGTTTGGAAGACTCCCAACAATTTCATCTTGAGTAAAATAACGCTTAATTTGAATGTTCTCCCGAAAAGCCGATTTTTTACATTACTTTACGTATTTTGATTCCGTTCTTTATGATTTGGCTAATAAGCGGCTATCCCAATATATCAGGTTTACCAATTATGTGAAGTCTACTATGCATCTCATTCATTACAAACTTTTCTAGTTTCTTAGTTCCCAAGTCGTTCCATCGTTTTGAACGAATTTACACATTGGTCACGCATATCAACTTCTTCTGCGTTTTTGCGGTTAGCCGATCATGAAATATTCAATGCACTCATTAAAATATATTAACATATTTAGAAAGAATAACTATTCTTCTTTTTAAAGAAGTATTACCCAAGTATCTTAACTGTTGACCAAGTTTGTTTGATCATATATCAAAAGGCAATTATGCCACTGTCTCTCATGCAGCAGAGTTGGTAAATTGGCATCGTTGTAAAATGTAATTAAGCTCGGATATCCGCAACTAGGCACCCAGTTTATGGCAAACCAAACTGTCTGTCTGCCTCCGCCCGGGAATACTACCATGTTTACTGCCTCTCCCGGCGCCCTGGCTCCTTTGTGCCATATATCCTCGCGCCTTGACAAAAAGAGTCCCAGACTGGTCGCCTCACTAAGTCTCTGCCATCTTCGGCATTGCGTGTAGGGAAGCACTGCGCCGCCCCCGCGCTTGATGGGCTCGTGATGGTAAAGGCTGGCTTTCCAACTACGACGAATATATTTATGTATATAGTTGGTAGCTCGGCACTGAGCGGGGACGGTGGCATTGGCGTACACTCCACGATCCCTCTATGTAGCATTTTGTAAGTTTCCTAATACATATTATCCGAATTAGGCGCATAATTCAGTTACGTCCTGTTGATATAGTTTAAGTGTCATATTGCCGCTTGCGGGCGGATGTTCCACGCTCAGTAGTTTGCCGAACTGATATTGAATAGATAGCGGATGAGGGTGTGAGAGATTTGGTTCCGCACGGCCTAGAGTGGCGTCAAGGAGCTAAGTTCGCGTCCGGAAAGGGATGAAGAGGTCGTCGGGCGAAGAGTCAATCGGTTGGGTCAACTATGTCAGCTGTTCCTTATCGAATCCGCGTTTTCACTTGCTTTAATTCAATCATTAATTATCAATTCAACCTCGTTTGGCATCTTATTGAATTGTACTTTCATTGAATGTTTAATTTTCTATTGTTAGTTGTAGTTACATATAAAATTATTCCGTATAAACCTTTAGCATAAAACCGTGTGGATAAACTTTTATACGAGAATACTTCGATACTCGGTCGTGCGCCTGAAATGGACTCTCAAGAAATAAATGCCGGATGGAGTTTTTAGACGTTTATTGGTATAACCACCTTCTCTGACGGCCGAAACGAGAGAGAGCGGGTCCCCTTAGAAAACCTTCCTTCAGCGCATAGCTGCCCGACTTCCGTTCCGGCCTTATCCGATGCAACGCTGTGCACCCAACTAATAAGTGTTACCAACATAAAAATGCAAACATGTTCAATTCACTCGAATAGTGCATTTTCTAAAAACGTGACCTTATTCAAAATGACGTCTTCGGTTTTTAAAATTTATAATTGATGTTTTGGGATCGTTTTTTGAGATATTATTCATTAAAACATATTCAATATGACATATTCGATATATTCAATATGAGTAGAAGTGTTCCATTGCACACTTCTCAGTAAACCTAATTCATATGAAAATATTATTACGGTTGTATCACCAAAAACAAATATTTTCATTCGTCTAACAGTTACGAAATACTTCTAGAAACGGGGCAGCTTATTAGGGACAAATTCTTTAACACGGAACCAAATCCGTGAAGTAAGATAAATTTACTCCAATTGTAATTGAGCTAATTTTGAATATAAAAAATCAAGGAAAAACCAAACGCACACTACTTTAAACAAACTCCTTTAAGAGACATGGCTTACAATTTCGTTTTTAAATTAATTAGTATTTTAGAATTGAAAATTTCGGATAATTGGGACATCCCATAATCAGGACAATATGCACTAATGTCGATGTATCCCTATTTAGAGATATGCATCCTAAAACAAATATCTTGTATATGACTTTACGAAATTTATTCAAATAGGCAACTTCTTGAGCGTAAGCTATGCTCTTTACCACTTAACGCCCATAACTATTTTAATGATATAACCAATAACGTGAAGTGAAACTTGACGGACCAAATATTCGCATTCAAAAATATTTTAATATATTATGGAATCCACAGCATCTATATGAAAATATTCAGTAAAATTGAAAAATATTTGTCGTATAATACTATTGCCAACAATTGTTAAGCTCTCACTTCTCACAGTATCTGCTACGATATATCGACATTTTCCAACAAATACCAAGAGTTACACAAAAAATTTATTGGACACCATTTGTCAAGTATTACTTTTCTATATATCGCTTCTAGCATTTTTACTATATAAATACAGCTTCATTTCTATAGTATGAATTTTTCGTTTAACTGAAGGAAAATTGTGCGGTTTTTGCACAATAAACAACTAATTGCGACAATGCTACCTGTACACGAGTATCTCGCCGAATATCGCAGTTTGTTGCAGTTTGCATGAACGTGTATAACCCAAGCGAAAGTGCCGCAAGCTAAGTGCATTCGCATGTGCTGCCAATAATGGTTGGTCCTTTTTTTTGCGCGCCACGTTTCATTCGTTTCGTTCACATGCGAATCCATTCTTTCGCGCATTCGGCGCGCTCTCGTGCGTTGCATTCGCGAACGCTTGTTCGGTGAATTGCAGAATTTCAACAACACACACGTTACCCAAAGCGTGCATTTGCAGCGTGCGAGCGAAAACGTTTTACACAGCCACTTGAAATGACATCCCTCGTTTTGCGCCCCCTTTCACTCTGTCATTTTTTCCGCGCAAAAGCATAAACTACAAGAAAAACAAATTGCGTCGTTACCATAGTGGCTATTGTTTATTTTTCCCTGTTTGCTGATGCAACCAGTGCTCAACATTCCACCATCGTCCGGAAAACATCGACATCCTCGAATGGCATTACGAACGTGGCGACATCAAGCAACAAAGAAAAAAGTTCTCTGAGAATGCCCTACGTCTCTCTCCCAGTAGAAGTCTTGTTGCTAGATGTGAAAATATAAATTGTAATTCTAACTTTATCTAACTTTGGTAATGTTCAATCAAGCATATTTGATTGCACGATTTTTACTTGACGATTTCTTCCAGTTCTCCCATTACATTCTTCGGAGGGCGGTGTTAGGTAGTCCTAGTATTTAATCATTTTTCAAATTGGATTGCGCAAGTTTTTGACAGACAGGCAGCTCGCTGCCGTATTTGTTAACACTAAACTTTCGCCGCGTGACGTGCAAAACAAAGTTTTTATGATAAACAGTGCGAAATAATGAGGTGGAACGGAATTACATTCTACGTTTTACTTGACAACTGGAAGAGCTGACGCTTTTCTTTCACGTGCAACAATCAAACGCATTTCATAGCAAAAGCAGTGAAGTGCTTTCTAGTTTTTCACGACTGCAAATTTATTTTATAGTGTAAAAGTGTAAAAAGCAATATCTAGTAATGCTAATGTGACGTAAACGTAATTTCAACTATTAATTAAACTTTTAATTGCACCTGCAACTTTAAGTTGATTTATTTTCGTTCTTGACATCTTCTGAGCGCTTTTCACAGCGTTTTTAAACACCCTTTAATAATATCCTTCTTATCAGGCATACCTGTATTTCATTATACAAAAACATATGAAAATGTTAATAGTGTTAATATTTGTTTCTTTAGAAACATATTTATTATTATTTCCATAAATATTATTTCCAGAATTTGGTATTGGATGTATACTTTATTTAGGGAATATTGCTGTCTGTTTTTTGTGTTATATTTTCACATTTTCGTTTACTTCCGGTCCCGGGAGGTAAAATCGTGACATGCACACATGATGGCGAGTACCTCAAAGCCTATCCACGAACACCCTACCACCTCCGCCGCCCCCCATGCACCACCGAAACTAATATCGGCGTGGTATATTATATTGAGCATGTATATAGTCCGTCATGCGATCGACGCGCATTTCTTCGCCACATACTTCCGTTACCGAACTTTTGTGCGACCCTTCGCCCTTCGGCCCGCACGCACGTACGTCCTCGGCACCGTTTCTTCCGCGCTCAGCCCGCTCGGCATTTTTTCGAAAGGGTCGCGGTGTTATTATGCGACAACCGTATTGCATATCAACATCGACAATATCGCGATGGCACATCAATGACGATAGTTTGAAAGTCCTTTTTACTACGCTGACATTTCTGGAGGGCAGGCACGTACGCAGCAAACTCATAAAATGTCTATAAAACAACTTACACTCCAGTGGATCATCATGTGCGAACGGAACGGCGTTGGTAAAGGCACACGCAAAAAGGCCAAGAATAGTGATCTTGGCTGGGTGAAATTTTAACGCTTAAGAGCAAATTGATGGAACAATTTGTAATTTAAGAAAATAGATGGGTCTTTCAACATGCTTTCGTCAGATTTTTAGAGTTTTTACAGCGTTTTATAAAATTGGGAATTGATAGTTAATAATATTTAGATGTTACAAAATATGTGGGGATTGAAATTAGAGGATAGGAGTTAACTTTGGGCAATATGGCCTAATGAACAACGTGGAGATGATATGTTCTAGGAAGAAGAATCGTAGTTCAGAAATATGTGGAAGAGGAAGTCTAGAAGAACTAAGATACAAAAGGTCTAAGATATAAATCTTTCAATATACAAAGAATCAATCTCTTGGGAGATGAAAAATCCGGATGACAACACATTTCTGGACTAGAAGTGCCCAGGGGAAAAATAGACCAAAGGTATAGGTCCAGGACCAGCTAAGTATACCGCGAAGTTGAATATATTGAATGGGAAATGGGCTAGAACCCTCTTAACTGTTACACAGCCGTTCTTAGCGAGTTGCCTCAGGTAGTTTTGGTATTTCCAGAGTTTTCGATTTTTAAGTCTGGAAGAAATCATTTTAGAACCAATAGTAGCAAGGACACTACAACAAATGAAACAGCTTGGAGTCCTCCAGACAATACATTGAAGGATGGAAACCTTTAATGTCAGAAAATCACATAAAATAGATAATTCCAAAGTAACTATATGAGAATAGCACAATGTTTATTATTTGCTTGGAACTTATTTGGAAAATAACCTAACCAACCGGAATCTGAAAATTGCGTAGTGAGTGAAATATTCGGTAGACATCCATCGACCCTAAGTATTTCGTGCCGTTGATATATGTGCGCGTAGCGTGCGTGGGCGTTTTTGGTTTGACGCTCCACGTTGCCCGCTCTGGATGGCTGCTTGAATGAAATTTCGTCGGTCTTTGCAAATCAAATAAGCCGTGTATGAGCAGAAGATGCAAGGCACGCTTTGTACTTTGAGTGGCATGTGCACGACATTAAATAATCCGTCGTCATTTTCAAACCCTCTGCCGCTTCCACGCGCACCCCGATACACGTGCGCGTGCCGCGAATCAACGCTATGGTTGCGAAAGATATGTTGTTGTTTCATCACACGCAGGATGACGCTCGCGCTTATTAGGGGGCACCAATGGTAGTTGGAGTGTATATGGCTAATCCCTTACCTTCGTAGATGCATCCCAGCAATTCCAGGCGGAGGCAGACGGTTCGCCGGTGAACGCTGTAGGGCAACACTCGCACTTTACTGGCGAACACCGGTGGCATCAGGCGATGGCTTTCCACCGAGGAGGTATCACTGTTCCCCCGGAGTATCTGGAACGACGTTGCTGATTTAAAATAAAGTCAACAAACCAAATTTTCATAGCCTTGAACTTTGATTGGTATTTGACCGTAAATTCTGGACTATCCTATAAAAACACTTGAATATTAAGCAAGGTACTTGGGTTTATTGCATTTTGTAAGTTTATCGATGGCATAATATAATAATTTATAAACATTTTCGAGTTGAATGAAAGTAATGAAAACGAAAATTGGAAATGTACGATCGGTTTTTTTTAATGTGAATCTGAGGTAAGTATTTATACTAATATTACGATGTTCATGGTCCGTTGAACCGGATATGAATCAGTATCAGAGAAGAACCAAACAAATTTAAATGTGTTTATATGATGATATTGATGATCCGACTTTATATAATTTATGAAAACAATATGCCCTCTCAAGTAGGAGCAATTTTGAATTGTTTCAAATCTAGAGTCTGAGAGGTATTAATATTAATGTAGTATAATATTAATAAGGACTAAGATGACAGTAATGTTAACATGGCAGGGGTAGTGCCAAACATATTTGCACACTATCGGTATGGCCAGAAGCAGTGAATGCCTCACGGTACACATGGAATTGAAGATACAGAACACACCCTATCCTACAGCTGGGTTAAACAATGAGTACTACAACCTCAGAGATATTCATTGTCAGCCGGAAAATCCTGGAAGACGAAAAGCGTTGGAAGGTATTGCGCACCCTTTGCCAAGGCGTCATGAACATGGAGATCGAAAGACCAAACAATTAAGATAGATCAGATAGGGGTACCAATCCCGGTTTAATACCAAAATGCTCATACAACTACAGTCAGTACCCAGGCTATAAAGCTTTCCCTTAACTATCGCAATCTAAAAAAGTATCTGGGTCTTATACATATTTAGTCCTTAAGGTATAACCTTAAGTTATCTTCATGGTCCTTCGAAGCAGATATGAACAAGTAACCTATGCATATTAAAGTCATAAAGAAACATATTTGAATAATTCATAAAGAGATGAATAAAAGAGATGATAATAACGATCAAACATTATATAATTTTTGAAAACGATTATTAACTTGAATATATCATCAAAAACTCATCTACCTTATGGGAAGACCATTAAACGATAGATATACATCTCGATCGATACTTTTTCGTTCCAACTTTATTTTTATCATGTTTTTATATCTACATATGGGTATGTTAGTAAATCTATCAGAATCATGCGTGTGCAATGGCGGATATAGACTATAATCGCCGATGTGTGCGTAAATGCCGCGTTTATTCGCCGGCTTGCGTGATATCTCTATTTGATTGTCGTGTAATGCACATGATAGCGGGAAGCCTTCGCCAAGCAGGGGAAAAGCGTTCTCGGCGGCGCTTCGAAATCGTTTCGTGGCGGAGTACGGCGAAACACAAAAGGGAACGAGATATCGTCAGTATCAATCTGTGACTTCTATGAGAATCGAAGAAGCGACGCCACAATGACTTCAATAAGCAAGCGAAGAGAACGTATACCAAGTGTTCTAATTCATGATATCCCGAAGAAGGCAACAAATATTATCTCCCAAGAAAACTCCCAAGGATAAAACTAGTTTATACCAGCATCAATGAGGGTATAGGATAAAATGCAGTGTAGTGCATCGAAACATAGAGGACGAATGTTGGTCTGTAGGTCGATGGTTCGTAGGTGGTCGTGTTTGGTTTGGCAATCGTTACGAGTCAATTTGGTGTCGGTTTGCGGCCAACGTCGGCAACATGGACGTGCAGCACGCCCGTATAAAAAGAAGTCGCAATCGGAATCGGCAACTGCGTTGGATATTCGCAAACCGTCCGGAGTGTTGCACGTTATGGCGGGATAAGATTGAATGTGGCCGAGTTAGAGGTCCGGTTTGATTCCTGATGGCCAGGCCGCATAAAAAGGCGGGCACATGGAGTGGGAAGAAAAAAAAAAGCAAACCGCTGTGCCACAAAGGCAAAGGCGGAGGCACGTAGCTCGTCCACAAGAAATTGAAACATCAGCAAAAATAACAAGTTCCCGCATCGTCGAGACACAGGAAATATTCTCGCAAATGATGTTTGACTTCGATATTATCATATCTTTCCGTCATTTATCAAAAATTCTAAAAGGGCGCTACTATGTTACAAACAGAAATCGATGATTAATAAATAAGAAATGTATAGATCGTTTTTAAGTGTCTCCGGGTTTTATAAAAATCTTGATGTTCTACTCATAGTCCTTCGAACCGGATATGAATCGGAGCTAAAGATGTTCTTAGGAAACGGCTCTGAGAGCCAGGGAATAGTTTCTTAGTGCCGCCGAAAATACAATATACTAAGTGTATGTTATAAAAACGACAAACATTCTTTATCTATGATATTAAGAAGTTAGCAGTAAAGCGTTTAAATAAAAGTGGCCTGGGTAAAGAATAGAATTCTGGATTATTCGTTGTAAATGAAGTAATGAATCGATGATATACAAATAACGTATATTAGAACTTATGATTTCATTTGATTGAGAAATAAAGAGAATATTTTCGCAAATGATGTTTGCCTTCGATATTATCATACATTCCCATCACTCACCAAAAAACGTTAAAAATATCTCTCCAAAGCTGGTGAAAACGCCGTAATAAATATTCCTATTATAATTCCATTTTCGTAATGTAAGTTATATTACGTTACGCTGGGTGCTGTGGAAGTAGGCTGGGAGTAATGCGAGTGAAAATGTCACGGAAAGGAAATGTATTGGCGTCGTGTTTGGTGTGGCGCATGCGGTCGGATATCTTAACAATGTTTAAAGAACAAACACAATTATAATGATAATTACTTATTATTATGCGGAGACATTGCGAAATGAGCAACGGCGCAAACATTGTCGGCGCCTACAGATAATACCAGATGGCTTAGTTTTCCATATTCTTTGTTCGCTATCGCCTGCTTTTGTGCGCCCGGGAATGATGGATTGATCGATTCTTGAAATTGCTTTATTCCAATTTAATTCGTTTCCGATCTCTCGGCTATTATTCGCGGGATCGTTATCAGGGAGGCGGAATCGCGAGTTATCAGAAACATTCAATATCTTTCTGGTGTTGGAACAAAATGAAGAGATGCCCCTTGATAGGAATTGCAATTAAATCTGATGATGCGTGTCGTGCTCAAAGAATTGTCCTCGATTCAGCACAAAAAACCAGCCAACAAGCGCTTTCACATGGGCAGCACCATACGAAAGCGAATGGCTTTCGGGACAAATTGAACTTGACTCACAACAGCGGAACACACAAGTCAAAGCAAACATTTGTATTATGTACCGAAGTATTTAAGGAAAGCCAATTTACACGTAAATAGTGTACGGTCAATTCAATCCAACTATGTAGGTGGTGGTTTGACAATATGTTCTGGAATTCAATCCTTTGACAAAAATGCTTTCACACTCCAGGTTATTTGATTTGGTCAAAAAATGTTGTGTACATTCATTCTTTTCCAATACAGGACTATTGACAAAGGGTGGTTTTAATTTTGGTCGTACTTTTTGGGAATGTTCTATATCCTATGTTTATGGTAAACATGTTAAACAGTCATTTTATAAAGTTGCATTTCGTTTGTTGGTCTGACACCGCCAAAGACAAATATTTACAGCGTACATTTCACCACACCTAAGTCCATAGGAGTTTGTTTATTGTGTGGAGCGCAAACGCAGTTATAGACGTTTCTAAATATTTGTAGACTTGTTTAGTGTGTTGTTCGGTTGAATAAATATAAAGACAAGATAAAACAAGAGGAATGAAATTGAGAAAGATTATACTTATGATACTGATGAAATGGCTTCTGTTGAAGCGTTATAATCATTTTATATCTATTACAACGAAATATGGTTGTAACGGAAAGTCATGGGATCAACCGATTATTCTACTATAGACAAGTTTCCACATATTACTGGTCAATAAATTCAAAGATAAAAAAATCAATTCCATTTACAATAAAATTGTTCTTCTTCCTTCACCATTGCCACGTCAGGGATTTGAACCTGGACCCTCCTGAGTGGTAAGAAGTGATCTTACCAACTGGACTGATTTGACAACTTGAGTGATTTGAAAGGAGCAGATACTCAACTATCAAGGAAGGAGAGTCAATATACGAGTATTTAGTAAAACTGACTAACATCTTTTGTCTAGATGTCATAGTTTATTCTTTCAAAACCACCGGGCCACAAATTTGTCAAAACTTCATTTCGGTGTCTATTCAAGGAAGCCTGGCAATATATACAAAAGACATTTTGGGAGAAACGAGAAGAAAGTACTGGCAGAATGTATTATGAGAACAGGAAAATTGAAAGTCACAGAATTATTTGGAAAACAGGCAGAGTCAGAGTACGAGAACCATTCCTCAACCAGATGTTACATATACCAAGGGAAGTCCTCTGATATCGTCATATAGTCAAACTTCATGGGGATCATCGATACCATTTGAATATCATTCTCAATAATCTGTAAAATATAAGAACATTTGGCGGAGGCGCCGGTATAATTTCATCACCACGAAAAAGTTGATACAATTCTATACATGTAGATGTTGCCTAATTAATAAGGGAATTCATCGATTTATGCTGACCAATTTCTCAAAGATTCATCATCATTTGTTGAAAAAAACTTACTAAAAACTGGGATGCACTTACCTCACTTCACCTTATTCATAATAAAAATTACATAAAGATCTTAAAAAATAGAATAAAGAAAAAAAATAAAGTGAAAGGCATCTCAACGGTATCTTCAAGGGATCAACGTTGGGTGGAGGTGAGAGGTGGTGATGAATGTGTATACACTAAATTGTTTACCTGTTTGCCATCCCAACGCTTATACTCCCGCCAGTTCTCCATACCAGGCCGCCAGTATTCGACGGTGTACTCCTCGGCGTATTCCTGTCCGCGGCCGCGGTCGAACCGCCCCTGCGTTTGCATACCCGTGACCATATGCACGTCGCTCAAATCCACTTGAATGTACTCCCTGATGCCCTGCTCCACTTGCTGCTTGGGACACCAACCGCCGCCGGCTTTCTCGATGCGCAGCCTGCGGATGCACAGCAAAAACGTTACGAGCGATATAAAATTTCCATCCGGCATTGGCGCCGTAAAAGTCGGAAATAGCACAAGTCGGGAAATAGTCTTTAATACAAAGTTTTAAGTATTCATAAAGAAATATTAGTTATTATAATTTTTATTATTTCAATTTCAACTTTAACTTATAGAGAAGCGTATATCCAGAAAGTAATTTTCTGGTGACAAAATTGAAGCCAACAGTATCCTAAAAGATTACGTTCTTGCTAAAATAACTTACAGCATAAACATTGTTTATTAAATTTAATAATTACTAAACGTAATGCGTACTTTGGGTTGTTAGGAAAATGACTGTCCTACTTTTGACAAGGTTACAGTTCTTGTGTATAATTCCTAGGATTTTACCCGCGAAATACCCAACTTTGTCTTGTAGCACGAAAGGGTTGTTATGTCCTTTGACAAATGGACCTAGAATATTTGGGATGCTTGTGATTGTAATACTAATTTTACCAAATCCTTCTTATATTATATGTGGCAATTTCAATTTAATAATATATATTCTATGGTCAAAATTCTGTAATGGGAATGGCATTTTTGAGTTCATTTTAGGGCACTTACTGCCCGGTTCGGTAATGTCCATCCAGACACCCGAGGTACCTATTACGCTGAACATAACGCCAAGGTACATAGAAATCCACTTATCTCGTATTTCAGAAATGCATTTTAGGTGTATGCATCCAAACATATTGATGATGTTCCATCATAATTCCAATTAGGAGATGGAAATAACTACCAACAGGTTAGTCCCGAAAATGGCATTTATAATTGTTTGATATCTATCAATGACTTTATTTTACATGGTTTTCAACTTAATCGAAGTTATTTATTTGGCTTACTCAAATTGGGGAATTGACCATAAACCATGCAATTTAATTGATTATGCTGTTTTGAATTAGTTGAAGTTACTAACTGGTTGTTAAATAAAAACGTAAAAATGAAATGTAAAAATGTCTTGGAAAGATTTCAACAAAACTCGTTTAAAGTGAGCAAAACTTCATGTTCTACGACATCTCACATGACAATAATAAGGGGAGTGTCTCAATTGTCCGTCTTAAATTTGGTGAAATAATTATTAAAATTATTTAAAAATATATAATGAAATATTTTCTGTTGTGGCAGAAAGACTGTAATGGTCGATAGCCGTTAAAATCTATCTATCTATTTTCTGTTAACGGGATTTTTGTCGTGTTTAGCAGTATATACAACCCTATACCATCGCACTCAAGCTCTGGAACGTAGGCCAGCCTATATAGGCAGTAAAAGGTTGAGTTTGGAAGAAAAACGGCCGATGGTTAAAGCGAGGTGTGGTACAGAGGAACGCGGACCAAAGGTATGGATGGGTATACATAGAGTACATGAGGTGTATGATGTGTGAGAATGGTGTGGATACTTGGAAGCATGGCAAGTGAGTGTATTGAATTGAAGAAAGAATGGGCCCGGGGTATTGATGGATGAAAGGAGTGGACAAATGTGGTTAAGTGTGGGAGAGGAGATGGAAGCTATAGTGAGGAAAATTGAACAAGTGAAAAACAGAAGAAGAGAGCAACGAAATGGACTCCTGAAATGGAAAGTATAGGTTATCTATACCGGGTTTTAGTTATTACCTCTATTACGACAATGGTCGTTGTTCTATTGTTATCATCTTTTCGTTATGTTCTTTATTTTGTTATTTCATATGAATATATTTTTATGTTTTTAAGTTTATATATTGAAGCGGCAAAGTATATAAAATAATATAAAACATACAAAAAACCTTTTTAATTTGCATTAAAGGTAATCCGTGTTTCATAATAATATAATTTTTTCATAATATTCAATACAAAAAGTAATTTAAATTATTCTTCATTATTAATGTGATACCAAAAATTAATCAACTATAAAATTTTGAAAATAATTAAATTGGATGTTTAATTATTTTCGCCATTCTGACACATGTAACCTAATTACAAAATACATTTTCAATATACTTGCAAATGAACATTTCCACCGAATTACAATGGTTGTTTCATACATTATGTTAATATTCCATATCATTCCAAATACTTGAAAGCACTACAAATCTTTCATATAACATCCATATATTCATATATTTATAGAATAAACGGAATTGTTAATAGTAACTCGGTGAGAAAAGCTGAAAAAATCTGGCATATTGTGTTTGAGCGCTGTGGCTGAATAAAAGTGGCTTTGCCAGAGAAGGTTTAAATATTTAGGATGCACTCTGTATGCACATTAGTTGCGCATTTGCATTCGGCGGCGTGCAATGTTCGTGAAACATTAAATAATCTGGCATTAAACTCGCGAATCCTGAGTACATTCGGTCGGCACGGGCGCTACGGTTTTGGTTAGCGCCATGTGTGACTCTCTCCTGTTTATGGCATCAAATGATATTTATTACATACATGCCAATGGGACATGTGA
>JAODAC010030958.1:0-64238 GCA_027575185.1 Mimaenictus wilsoni
ATAAACTTTATCATAATATATTCTACATGAAATCATGATTGTCTGAATTAATTAAACTTAATTAACTTAAATTAATTTAGTCTAAACTTAACCAATTTAAATATGTTTCTAAAATTGTACGTTTTCAGAATTAAACTCTTAAAACTTTAATTATAAAAAATCAAGTTTAATTTCATCAATATTTTGCCAACTTTCAGTAAATTACCATGAATCATTCATTCATTGATTGTTTGCGGTCAGATAGTCGATTTATTGTTGTTGTGACGTGTTCAGGCACATGTTATACATTTTGTGTTATATTTTGTTTTATTTAGTCATCTGTTCGATATGACGTCAGTCAATCAAGCTGGGTTAACTTTGGATCTATAGAACGATTTGCTGACGTCAATGCTTTTTTTTTGCTTCCTGTGGGAATACCTTTAACGTCAGAAAATGGCAGTATAGTTATTTTAATATTATAGATCAAGGATTAAATTAATTTTATGTTTACATCTGCAAGTTTTAACATATCGCATCCTTTTCTTCCTCTTCAGGTTATCGTATTAGTGCCTTCACTCGTTTTCTTCTTTTATTATTTTCTCTTAAATTTAAAATTTACAACAGTATATACCAAAATAATCTATAGACATTTACTTGTTCAGATAAATTTAGCATTGTAGCTGCTGATGTTTTTCTCATGTAAGGAAGATAATGGATTCTCCATGAAAAGTAGTTTATTTTGGTATATCCTATGTCCAAAGTCCAAAGATAGTGTAATTATTGAAAAATCTAACGTGCAAAAAATCAACTTTTCCGAAAAATGACTGAAAAATGTTTTTTTCTCGCAATCCTAGGATTATCAAATTGCTACAAACTGTTGCAAGATTTTTTCATTTAGTTACTTACAATTAGAAGCGATATTATAACTGATGAAAGTTGAGTATACTAACGTCGACATTTTCGCAGCCAGATTTGAAATGACTAGTCCCAAACATTGTTTTTTTTTTCTATTTTCATTTTTTATATTCCTGTGTACACAAATCTTAGACCAATCAAAAGTAAATTTGCCACATTTTTAGTAAGATTTTCTCCGATTAATTTCTTAGGAGCCGATCGATCTCAGATAATGACTCGGTCTAAAGATTCTCCTTTTTCTCATATGTCTTCTACCCTTATGTGTATAAATTATGTACAATTATGTACAGGGTGAAATTTGGTATAAAATACGGCGACAGTTTTTCTTTTACTTGTGCCAAAGATTATATTTTTAAATATATTTTGTCATCCGCTAGGGGATACAGATCATATACCAATCGATTCAGAATTACATTTGCCACTAAGCACTGCCAACAATTTTTCGATGAATTAAGTAGGATCAATATTATAGCCCGTTGAGTTGAAGATCATCAAAAAGGATTGTATAAAATTTGTTAGGATATGCCAGAACCAACCGTATGATTTAATGTGAAAATCTGAATTTACGAATTTCTGCAGGTATTTGGATCTAGTCGAACATGTGATATGAACGAGAAGTTCTGGGACATTCTCGCGTTCTGCCATCAAGTTTCCTTACTGATGGTGAACGAAATTCGCAAACGTGCATCCAATCAGAGCACGGAGACCGCCAGCTGTGCGATCGCGAAATTCCTCGAGATCGAAAACTGCGAGGAGAGCAGCAACGGATGGATGCTGCTTAGCACGCTGAACCTCCTCGCCGCTGGGGATTCTACTCTCGTGCAGGTGATGTCTGAGGTGTCTGTCCCCAGCACGTTGGTGAAATGCCTCTATCTCTTCTTCGACCTGCCTGAGGTGAACGAAGAGGACGCCAATCGAAAGGACACGAACAGTGACTTTACGCCGCGCGAGCGGCGTATTCTCCTTCAGAAAATATTTGTACAGGTAATTATTAATTAGCTATTCAGTAGAGTGTTTATTGTGGTTGACACAGTGAGTAATCACTACATATTTGGATGTTTTCGCAGTTGCTGATTCGATTGTGTAGTCATCGAAAACCGGCCGAGGAGTTGGCTCGTAAAGACGACCTCACTTTGCTCTTTTCGGCCATTACATCGCAATGTCCGCAGCATAACATCATGTGGAGGAAGAGTGCAGCCGAGGTGCTGATGACATTATCGCGACACGGCCTTTCGCCGCCAGTCGTCAGCTACATCCATTGTAAGGCCCGCACTGATTGTTGCTGTTGATAGCATGGTTTCGGTTGCATTTTGTTTTTTATGCTATTCTCATGCACATACATTTGTTTGGCTTTTTTACATTTTTGTTTTCAATGGCAATGGGTTTTTATTTGCAATTTATTAACTAATGTTTTTGTTGTGATAATATATTATTGTTTTAATTTTATTTTTTGCTTTTTTATTATTATTCTATATCATGGGTGAATTTATTTTTAACTATTTTGTTTTGGTAGCATATTTGACCTTATTTGATTAACCTGCTTGATGATTATTAACAATATTTAATCAAAATAACCTGACTAAGCTGAACTTAACCTATTAGTTTTACCTAACCTATATATATAATTTATGTATAAATATACTGACTACTCATCAGAATAATAGAAATCAATTTATATTATTTGATTCGTAACCTGATATTTTAAACCACTGTGACCTAATATATTAATATCAGATATAATAGTAGCTATCTGGATAGTTTTAAACACGTTTTGATCGATTAGACCAGTTGACTAGTATCTTCTAATTAAATTCAATTTTGGATTATCTCAATCTGCCACCACAGATAAAAATGTTTCTCATCCCTGGCCTTAAGGAATATTCCCTTACAGAACATTATATTACTAAACTTTAATTGATCTCAGATAAGACTAAATTAGCTGAGAGCAAGTCTGATTAAAGTATCCCCCTGTTAGAAATAAGCTGATCTGAGATTATCTGAGTAATTATCAATGATGAAAACCCACCTAATCTGAATAATCCTGATCCCGATGAAAATAACTTTATTAATGTGAACATTTTAACCTGACTCTCTTTATGCAAATCTCTCAATAGCAAAAGGATGTGTCGGAATATGTATGGATAACATGCAACGGATTCCTGACATCGCACCCTTGGAACTAGTGGAGATGTTCGCAACAGTTTTCTGCTTCCTGAAAGACTCGAGCGATGTGAGTGCTACACTTCTGGATGACTTCCGGCAGGCGCAGAGCTATCTTTTCCTCAGCGACTTCCTGCTCAAACTCGAAGCGGAAAAGTCGCCGGAAGCACAAGAGTCCATCAGAAATCTCGTCCTTATGGTGACATCCTTATGCATGTGTGGCTTCATGGAACTGAAGCCATCTCAGGCGTCCACTAGCAGTTTGTTTCAAATGCAAGGATTCTCGTTACCGCAACCATCGGGACGTGGCATCAGTGTACGGAATATCCAAGCGTTCCATGTGCTTCAGAACACGTTTGTTAAATCATCATCGCCGATTCTCTGTGGCACGATTTTGGATGCGATCAGTAGTGTTTACCATTCAGATAACGCCAACTACTTCATTCTAGAAAATCAGAATACTCTGAGTCAATTTATTGAGAAGGTTCATCACAAGCCCCCGGAGATTCAGCTGAAGCTCTTTGAGCTGGTTGAGTTTTTGGTTTTTGAGTTGAATTTTGTCCCATGCAAGGAACTGATCTCGATGTCGATCTTTCTAAAGACGCATAGTACGACATATGCTGATTGCAGCATTAAATGTGTCCAGACTCTGATTAATATTCTCAAACATAATGTGATCTTCAAGGATGTGTATCGGGAAGTTGGAATGTTGGAGGTATTTGTGACTTGTTTGAATCAATATGCGAATCTGCTTGAGGCCCGACGAATGGCCCAGGAGAAAGGGAAAGACTTTCAGGTCCCCAACGGTCAGGAAAAGCTAGGAAGTATGGTTATCGAAACACTGACGATGCTACTCGCTGGGAATCAGGGAAATGCTAATGTCCTAAGGGAATGTGGAGGAGCGAAATGTGTCCATGGACTTGTAAATTACATTGAATGTCGACAGAGTGCCCTAGGTAACTTTAATTCTTTTCTATTCTGTTCACTTAGTTGTTACCATCTATAGCTTCTAAATATTACTAACAGATTTAACCTAAAAGTGTATGAGGTAACCTCGAAATCATTCTACTTTTTCTAGGTATTATTAAAGAACTAGTTTTAACGACTGGTGGTGATGATGACATGTCGCAACTGTTATCAACGTTGCATTCAGCAACTCGAGAACAGCTACAAGTGAAAATCGATATCCTGAGAGCACTTTTGCTGTGTTTGCGAGAGTCCCACCGAACGCGGACTGTTTTTCGCAAGGTAATCCATGCAATCGACCGGAAAACGACCTTTTTTCATGCGTTTTTTTGTTATGAAGTTTCTTTTTTAATTTTTACACAGCACATTTTCTATAGAAGTCGCGAGGTTTAATGTAATCCCCTTTGAAGGTAAACGGATTCATCTATGTGACGAGCGTCCTAGTTGCCTTGGAAGGCAAACTGATCGAAAGTAATCTTCCTCTGGATATCCCGACACTTCTAAGTGTTGTCTTCTATGCGATCAGCACAGCAATGCGCTTTGAACCTGCGAATGCCAAATTCTTCCATCATGAGATTTGCAATACGACGTTGAGCGACACGCTCCGTTTGCTGGGGTGTTTCACGAGTACCAAAGTCGAACAGTTGGATGAAAGTCACGAGCCACAGCCCGATCTCGCCTTGCAGGATGTGTTTCATAATATTTTTGTTGGGAACGTTCTCAATCCTCAGTAAGTTTACGCTGAAATGGGGAGATTTGGGAAGGATTACATTTTTTCCTTGTCAGGATTCCTGATGGTACTCCAGCGACGCTGGCTTACGTCGCAGTTGTCTATCGATTGCTGTACGACGTAGCACTGGATTTATTCGACAAGCCGAACCTGAATGCCGGGCAGCTGACGAAATCCCCCTCGTTATCACGCCAACCTTCGACGGAGCCGAGTACGAATAATGCGGGCAAACGCTCGGCGGTTAACTCGCTCAACCTCAATCCACCAACGCCGGATCCGATTATAGTTCACCCAGGCGTAGTGGTTGCCATGTTACAGTTACTCCCTTGTATACAAGTAAGTAGAGGTTACTTTTCTGTCTGCTTAGGTTGATAGCGAAGTCCCTGATTGAACAATGGTTGGATTTTTTCTTTTCAGAATGTAGATGTACAAAATACTCTAGCGCTGCAATTTTATCTCGCTGAGATCATCAAATCCCTCGTTCGCAGCGAACGCAATCAACAAATAATGTGCGACAGTGGATTTGTGTCCACCCTGTTGACAATCGGGTCAGCACCACTGCAAAATGAAGATCATCCTTTGCACAGTCCATTGCAATATATGTTAGAACGGTTGGCAGCCCAAGCTTTGGAGCCGATTGACTTGCGTAAGTTCCTACGTCTCGGGGCTCCACTCAACTGTATACCGCTGGAGTCAAGTGAAGCGGGAGGTGGCCCTGTACCGCTGACCCGGATTAAGACCATCGTGTCCATGACTACGCCGAAGGATTTCCGGGCACAGAGTATTTGTACTCTGCCCCCATTCGTCGAATTTGATATGAGCGCCGAAGGTTTTGGCTGTTTGTACCTCCCTAGTATAGCCCCACAATCCCTGAATACGCCGAGTGTTGTGAGTATAGATAACACCGTGTTGGGAGGCATCGGTGCCGGGGACCGGATGTTTCCCCCACAGACAGGATTGTCGTTTTCGAGTTGGATTTGCGTGGATAAGTTCTCCGATCCCCGGACGGACCCCCACTGTGTGCGGCTACTCACTCTCGTTCGGAACCTCAATAGTACAAGGGATGACCATCTAGTGTGTTTATCTATTGTGTTGTCGGCACGTGATAAGGCCATTATTGTCTCAACACAGGAAACACATATTCCCAATCGTAAGTTATTTCCTTTTTAGAGTTTCTGGAGATAACTTTCTATCTTTTGTCAACAGAAATTGGGGAATGGGAACCAGAAGGTATTGGGGAGTATGGCGCACGGGTATGGTGTCCGGACATTCTTCAAGAAGGACAATGGCATCATCTAGTCGTAGTCTTGAACCGCGCCGTGTTGAAGAATTCCTCGTTCAGCCTCTATCTAGATGGACAACACATGCATACGCAGAAGTTGCACTACATTTCGCAGAATCCTGGTGGAGGTAGTGCCAATCTTACTGTGGCTTCGTCGATTTACGGCTTCATCGGAACTCCACCAGCGTGGCGGCGTTATTCGAAGCTTTGCTGGAAGCAGGGACCATGTCATCTGCTAGAAGAAGTACTTACCCCAACTATTGTGCACCACATCTACCAACTGGGACCTCACTATATGGGTTCTTTCCAAGCCCCAAACATCAGTACACCTGAACCCATGCAGCTAGTCAACGAGGAAAAGGTTATTTTTGGTCTCAATGCTAAAGCAGTTAACCAACTCACGCTGAGCAAGATTCGTAAAGTCTACAGCCGTACCGACAACAAGTCTATCGCGAAACAACTTGGGATGTCAAGTCACGAGAACGCAACTCCTATTCGAATTCTGCATAATAGTGCTGGACATTTGGCAGGTCCTTCGAGGTCTTTAGGAGGTGTAGTGATTGGTTACCTGGGTGTGCGTGTATTTTGTCCGAGACCGGTAGCAAGTGTAGTGAATACTGTTGGTGGTTGTGCGTCCCTTCTTGGATTAATTGCCATGGCCCAGGATGTGGAGACTTTGTACGCCGCTGTGAAAGCACTGGTTTGCGTTGTTAGGAGCAACAAAGCTGCACAATCAGAAATGGACCGAAAACGTGGTTACCAGACACTGGCGATGTTACTGCGAAGGAAACGTCCTCTACTCAACTCTCACATCCTTCATCTTGCCTTCAGTCTAGTGGGTACAGTAGACAGTGGTCGGGAAACATCAGCGATACCGAACTTGACAGCTTTCCAAGACCTCCTCTGTGATCTTGAGGTATGGAGTGAGGCTCCTGGAGAACTTCTGCGATCACATCTAGAGCATCTTCTAGAATTGGCAACGGAATCTAGTGAGAAACGTAACAACACATGGATTATGCGTGATTTACATCTTGTAACGAAACTTTTACAAATTATGCCTGAAGTTAAACATCCTGCGACCAGACAAGTTTTGTTCTCTCTTCTTGCGGTACTTCTCACAGGGCAACCACGGCCCATGGATTTACTCTTTATGGGACAGTTTGTAGCTGCGACTTTACCAACTACGAATGCATCAGAGAAACACATGCAGTTGATTGAAGGCGATGCGGAGCGAGAAGGGCAGGGAGAACACATTCTCCTCAGAAACCGTTGCTTATCTCTAATACAATCCCTTCTATTTACAAATAGGAATGCTGTTACTTTAATGTTATGTGATGAACTTAGCAAGATTTTGGGATTTGACTGGGTACTACTTTTCCTACAAGCGCATCTTCATAGCACAACAGTGATCCTTGGTATGCGGATATTGGTAGTAATGTGTTCCACATCGTCATTTTTGAATAGATTCCGAGATGGAACTTTCAACGGTGGTTGGCTCCGATTTACAGATCAAGTGACCCAAAATAAAATGGCTCTGATGCTTGGTGGTCAAATCAATACCCATAATACGGATACCCGGTCAGACTCTTTACAAATTCCTGGTTTCCAACATCTTGGTTGGCTCCTACCACAACATCTCGAGATACCTGAGATCTATTTCTTGCTCACTGGATTAATGATGGGACAACCAGCACGTTTATTACCGGGAGATACTAAGTTTGATCTGGATTCTGTTTGGGGATTCCTGTGGGGGACGTCAGTAAACAACCAACCTGTTAGTAGTGTAGCTCCCAAGGTTAACGTCTGTATGGAGGCTGTTGTGGTCCTGTTGGGGATGGCACGCGCCATAGTGCACATGGACAATTCGGCTCTGCCGGAATGGTTGAAGAGTCATTCTATCAATATCATTCAAGTTTTATTCCAATTATATCATAACCTGCCAGAATTTATGCCAATCTTCATGTCTGCAGAGGTCTTGGGTGCCCTAGCAAGTGTCCTCTTTCCATCGCAAGCTAGTTCTTCAGAGAGTAACTGTAGTAGTGGTGACTCAACACCGGAAGAGAACGAAACAGTATTCGTGCCACCTTCGCCAACCGAGGAATTCAATCTGACAAATCATCCAGCACGACAGTTTATCGTTGATTTTATCAGAGTAATCGTTGTGGATTCTTTGAGTCTTAATGTGACGGGTAAAACCGCGCCTGTGATTGATTTGGTTTTGGATGCCTATCCTGAGAATGCCACTCTAGTCCAACAGAGTGCGTATCAGACTGAAATATTGGTCACTCTGATGGATCATCTCTTGGCGGCAGATATGCTTGTTGGTGATCAGGCCGCCATTCCCATTGTTCCTCTTGCCAATGCCCATGTTCAGCATGTGGCACCAAATGTCTTCTATCTGACAGCGCGCATCGTTGATAAGTTATGGCAGAATGCCTTGAATAAAGACCCGCATGAAGTCTACGACTTTATTATCAAGTTAATTGGCCAGGCCAAACGACATTCGGGAAATATTATGTTTGAATGTTTATATCACTGTTTAAATCGAAGTATACTCTTTCTGTTGTCGAGACCTTCAGATAATATTGCGGATCAGATGTCGGTTTTGGAAGCTCTACATAAATTAACCACTCATAGATTAATTGTTTTCGGTGCTGGTAACCACGAATTGGATTTTGTCGGCTGTTTGACCTACTGCCTCCTGCAGTTGACTTCAGACATGAAGATCATGTTAGATTCTAATATGAAAACCACGTGGCATGTAAATCCCGGGTCTGATATTGAGACTCAGGATGATAATCTTAACGCGCATCAGGGGAGGAATTTGATGGCAGGAGCGGCACTCCGTGTTTGGGAGGAATTATATGTTTGTAAGAAGCCTGCAATCGAGGAGGTCTTTAAAATTACCCTGGTCCTGCCATCACAGGGCGCCAAGGCACCTGATTTGATAGTTGCCAGAGAGCAGGTGTTGGAAGCCGCGACTAAGTTATGGTTAAATTATGTGGACGCTGAGCGGAAAGCCACCTACCGTGTTCCATGGGAACTCCACAATCAAATTCAGAGCAAAATTCATAAAGTTACGGGCGGTTTGACAAGATTGGCAAGTAGAACAAAGGTTCGAAAGGATGATGTCACCAGGGTGCGTGTTAGGGTAACCAAGGAGCAGGCGATGACTTGGGGATTGAGTCATGTCAACTTAATTAAAGAACTGGTGGAGATAAGGAGGAGTCAACACATTAATACAACTCAACATACGCAAAGGTATGTTCATCAGGAATGGCTACAAACAGAGACAGAATTAACGAGGGAAAGGGGTCTATGGGGATCGCCTCTACCTTGCACATTCGACAAATGGATGCTAGACATGACTGAAGGTCCACATCGCATGCGAAAGAAAATGATGAAGAACGAGTTATTCTATCAGCATTATCCATATCGACCTGAGCATGAAAAAGGTCTTAAATATAAAGTGGCTACAAGTCACCATAGTAAATTATACTACACAGCTCTTCAAAAGAGAAATGTCAGCTGTGGCTTAGCTGAACCCGAACGCTCAGATAGTATTAGCGAGGAATCATCATCTCCACTACCACTTCAAGCCCTCCCACACCTTGCCAGGCTGAAGTCTGATCCGGATGATCAACAGGATGAAGCTGAAAATGAGGAGGAGCAGCAACCAGTGCCGGATAATCAAACTCTACTCCGCCTTCTTCAGGAAAACGAAAAGGTTACCTACATGTTCAGATGTGCTCGAATTCAGGGGTTAGATACCACTGAAGGTTTATTACTCTTCGGCCAAGAGCATTGCTACGTCGTAGATGGTTTCACGTTGTTGAAAAGCCGAGAAATACGAGACATTGAGAGTGTTCCACTGAATGGTTACGAACCTATTTTGCCAAATCCAGGATCGCCGCGTAGATCTCGTGCAATGCGACATTGTTCAAAGTTCTCCTACGATGATATCAGAGAGGTTCACAAACGAAGATATCTATTGCAACCCATGGCTTTAGAAGTTTTCTCGGGAGATGGTAGGAACTATTTATTGGCATTCCCTCGGAAGGTTCGAAATAAAGTTTATCAGCGGTTTATGGCGACGGCTACAGGCATTTCTGACAGTGCCCAACAGTCTGTTGCTGGGCAGAAACGAACTGCCAATGTGGAACAAACCACAGGCATTCTTTCGAATCTAATTGGGGAGACTAGTGTTACTCAACGATGGGTGCGTGGGGAGATTTCAAACTTTCAGTATCTTATGCATTTGAATACACTGGCGGGTCGGTCTTATAATGATCTAATGCAATACCCTGTGTTTCCTTGGA
This sequence comes from Mimaenictus wilsoni, assembly GCA_027575185.1. Classification (NCBI taxonomy): domain Eukaryota; kingdom Metazoa; phylum Arthropoda; class Insecta; order Coleoptera; family Staphylinidae; genus Mimaenictus; species Mimaenictus wilsoni. The sequence continues at coordinate 10,352 of JAODAC010030958.1, forward strand.
TTTTGGCGGATTACGATTCGGAAGAACTCGATCTTTCTGATCCATGCACCTTCAGAGACTTTACAAAACCAATGGGCGCTCAGAGTCACGACCGATTGGATCAGTTTAGAAAACGCTTCAAGGAATGGGATGATCCACATGGGGAGACACCGCCCTATCATTATGGAACTCATTATTCAAGTGCGATGATTGTATGCTCTTACCTCGTTCGGATGGAACCTTTCACCCAACACTTTTTGAGACTACAAGGTGGTCATTTTGATCTCGCTGATCGCATGTTCCATAGTGTGAAAGAAGCATGGTGTTCAGCAAGTAAACACAATATGGCTGATGTTAAGGAACTCATTCCCGAGTTCTTCTATCTCCCTGAATTCCTCGTCAATTCAAACCAATTTGACCTCGGATCTAAACAAAGTGGTGTTTACCTAGGTGATACGGTTCTCCCACCATGGGCAAAACAAGACCCACGGGAATTCATCAGAGTGCATCGTATGGCGTTAGAGTGTGATTTTGTCTCGCAGAACCTACATCATTGGATTGATCTCATATTTGGGTACAAACAGAACGGACAAGCAGCAGTTGATGCGGTGAATGTATTTCATCATTTGTTCTACGAGGGGAATGTTGACATTTATAATATTGACGATCCATTAAAGAAAAATGCAACAATAGGTTTTATTAACAACTTTGGACAAATTCCTAAGCAGTTGTTTAAGAAACCACATCCTTGTAAGAAGATGGGCGGTGGTAATAATCGGACGAGTGTGATTGATACAGGAGCTCTGGTACAAGCTTTCACCTTACCACAGCCGGAGAGATTATTTATCCATCATTTGGATAATCTGCGGCCATCCCTACAACCGATCAAAGAGGTAAAGAGCCCGGTGGGGCAGATCCTCCACGTGGACAAATGTGTAATGGCGGTCGAACAAAACAAGATCCTAATGCCTCCCAATTACAATAAATATGTGGCATGGGGTTTCGCGGACCACTCTCTGCGAATTGGTAACTATGACAGTGATAAAGCAGTCTTTGTCAGTGAGACCGTTGTTCAGAACAGTGGAGAAATCGTGGCTTGTGTTTGTCCATCTTCAAAATTGATAGTCACTGCTGGGACAAGCTCAGTCATCACAATCTGGGAGTATGATGTTCGCAAGAAGCAACTTAAGATCAAATTTAGTTTGTATGCTCATACGGATGCCGTGACATGTCTTGCCGCAAGCCCCGCATACAATGTAATTGTTTCCGGGTCTCGGGACGGTACTGCTATAGTCTGGGACCTTAGCCGCGGAATGTTTGTCCGACAACTAAGGGGCCATGCTGGTCCCGTGGCAGCTGTTGCAGTTAATGATCTGACTGGAGACATCGCCACTTGCGCGGCTACGTGGCTGCATGTGTGGAGTATCAACGGAGATGAGTTAGCCAGTGTGAATACCTGCGTGGGACGCGCCGACCGAATGCAGCAGATCCTCTGCGTTGCCTTCTCCCAAACCCATGAATGGGATGCGTCGAATGTGATCATGACCGGGTCCACAGATGGCGTAACACGGATGTGGTCCATCGACTACGTGCAGGTGCCAATGGACGAGAAAGACCTACAATTACATCTCAAGCGAGAAGAGAGTTTAACACCTACTAAGAAGACCAATGAACGACCTTTGGCCCTTCACAGTAGATTAGTGAAGCAAATCAACATATCCAATGACTCTGGGTCTTCCCTGTCTCTGATGAAGAGTGGGTCTGAGAGTAGTCTATCTGAAGATAGTTCGGCTAAACCGATTCGTAAAGAGGGTAGTCCGAAAGAATGGCGGTCGGAGCAGGAGGATGAGAAGGAGACTTGCAGTGATACGGAAGAAGTGAAGGCCCCACAAGCACCAGTCAGAAGAAGGAGATCTCGTGTACATGGGGGTTTCAGAAAAAGTGAGGGTAATACTCATTTTATATTTGGTTCTTCTAGAGGCCTTTTTAACTATCATAGAAAGAAATATTTAATGTTAATGGAATGATTTTGATCAGGTGATCCGAGTTTGGACATCAGATCATTGCTAATCCAAACAGATTCCACTAATGTTAAATATGTTCATTTCTACGAAGTCGTTATCTGAACTCCTAACTAATGTCTGATTTTTTTAATTTAAGGTGGGGCCAGTGCTGACAATAACAGCCTCGATGTTGATGACGCTATTAATATGAGGACGAGTAAATCTGATACAAGTCTGACTGACTCGTTTGTGATGGTCCCGGATACAAAAAAGAAGAATATCAATCCTTTAAATTCTCTGAGACCGGGTACTTGTCTTTTCCCAATGCTGTCCTATTTTGTAACGAAGTGTTCTATTTCTGTTCAGGCTTCAAATGGCAGAGGCAACTTGTTTTCAGGAGCAAGCTGACCATGCACACAGCTTACGATCGAAAGGATAACGCAGAACCTGCATCGATAACAGCTTTAGCTGTTTCTAAGTAAGTTTCTAGTGTATACGATAGGTCTAGAACCATCATATCACATCTATGTAGCCTGCAGAAACTTTCCCTGACCAAATAATATGCTTTTAGGGAACATCGCACCGTCTATGTAGGTGATGCCCGTGGCAGGGTGTTCTCCTGGAGCGTCTGTGAAGTTCCAGGGCGTGCCGCCGACCACTGGCTGAAAGACGAAGGGGCTGATTACTGTGCCAGTTGCAACGTGAAATTCACGATTTACGAACGCAAACACCACTGTCGCAACTGTGGCCAGGTGTTCTGTAGTAAGTGCAGTCGCTTCGAGAGTGAAATCTCAAGACTGCGTATCTTAAAGCCAGTCCGCGTATGTCAGAGTTGCTTCGCACAACTGAAACAGAACGACAAGTAGAGCACATCGTAGCACCCTCTGCCACCCACACTCTCCCCCAGTTCGCCGCCTGGCTAGCAGGCGGTGAAGTCGTATCAGGGAGATGATACTGTGTTATCCTGTCGGTTGTGTGTGTAATACGTGTCTATACTAATCGGTGCCATCGTAAACAAATCCAACCAAATGCATTTAACACAAATACGTAGCAGGTAGGTTCCGAGGATTAACGGAGGAGACAAATTACTAAACAAGCGAAACCAAAAAAATACACCCACTGTACAGTAGAAATTGTGTAAATACCAATTAATACCAGCAGATATGAACAAGTATAATATATAAACAAAGTACGCGTAAGCAAATCGATCTAATAGAGAGAGGTAATTAAATGAAAATAAAGATAGATCAAAAGAGTTATTAGCAATGTATTTGGTAAGAATCCTATACAGATCTATACTATTTATCGAGAACAGAGTACATTTATTTATTGTTGTTTTAGTTCAAAAGTTTAGTCGATGTACTAGTGCACGCGGGAAACTGATTCAAGACGGTCGCCGATCATCCACTTTCTTTGGACCATTAAAGTTGTATTGATATCGCTCATTCTGAACAAGATACCACAATAAACTTATATCATTGATTAGTACAAAATTCTTTTCTCGACATGTTAGTGTTAAATGTAGTTTTAAATCATTATATACAAATTGCAGCTAATAAGAGACTAAGATATCTACTGCACAATTAAATTTTACGTCTTTTCATATGTACAATTTTATTATATTTTTTCGCCATAAAAATAATTAGCATCAATGTTATTTAATGCAAAATATCATTCTGCACCGATTGATATGAATTTTATTGTGGTATCATTTCTCGGAAACGAGATATCATCGATCAAAGTACCGCATTCGTGGTTTGGTAACACGTGCAATTTGTAGTCACACAAATGTTGAAACTAAGAAGTTTGATAGTATACTATACATACACTGACTAAGTTGATATAAGTTTAGCTTGAAAGTATTAATTTAGCTCTGTAAGACTAGCCTAATCTGTTGCACCAGATTTTAATGCGTTTCTTTTTCTTTTCCCTCACAAATCATAACAATCACGCTTGGTGTTAGAGATGGAATATGCGTTTGCATCTTCACAGAATATGTCTGCAGAATTGGGTTACTCACGCAATTATCTTTTTATGTGCGCAATTAGAAGATTTCTTGTCTGCTACCAGGATAAGCGGTGATTTTCGTTCCGAAAGGCAAATGTAACGAAATGCATGCAATAATCGAATGCAACCGATGTAATCATGAGGTATAAATGTATGTATGTTGAACAGTTTCCGTAGACGACAATATTCAGACAAAAAACACAAGTAATGAAGATATCTATGAAAGAAATAACAAAAAAAAAACATCGGCACTTTTGTGCGTCGCAGAATATATTTCCATATATTTGTAAATGTATGTGATAATTGTAATTATTAGCGGACCGTCTTGGAAGACAGACGGCGGTTGGATGACGGCCGCGAAAATGGCGAAAAATCGTGTATATACAAGTGATTGAAACAATGTCATACCTTTATTAATAGATTATTAAAAATAAAATAGATCACCACTATTAACTTTATGTATTTTAATTATTGTTTACCCTCTGCAAGCGCTTTTTTGACAATTCAATTGATAATTTGTCAAAATAGCGCCAAATAAGGACAATAGAACCTCGTCACTAAAAGCTCTTCCAAAGATGCAGGTGCTGGACAGTGCTAAACAGGGGCCTGACAACAAACTCAAAACTGTGTGTGGCAGCGGTCTAGTGAATTATTGGCAGTAAAGACCCTCTGGGGAAACATGCAATTCACACTGCCTGTGAGGGATCTGGACCTACCTGTGGGGTTTCTATTAAAGCAAAGAAAGAATGGATCAGAACATAGTAAAATCGTGTAAAATTGTCTGAACGGACGAAATAGACAATATATGATCAAAAAAATCATTATTTATTCGTTTTTCTTATTCATTCATTTATTTAATAAAAACAACATATTTCTTTTACAATACCTAGAAATTTACAAGACAATATTTATATTATATTAATATAACTGATAACAAGATGTACTGAAAACCATTACAGCCTTGATTTTACATTCAGAGACAATCTTGACGACGTTGGTCCACGTTACAAAATGAACCCACGTTTCATTCTGCTGATTATGTTACCATATTGTTTCGGTGCAAAGGTTACAAAATGTCTCAATGGCGCTAAAATACTATGTAAGTATATACATACATTTACAAAGTCGTCAAAGTTAAATCAAATCAGCTTGGGGAATTTCTTCGGAGGGCAAGACGATCGTTGTGGACGAGCACAATAAATGTCGCCAGAGTGTCATGGATGGTAAGGTACCCGGCCAACCACGAGGCAAAAACATCTCCAAATTAGTTTTTGACGAGGCCCTTGCTGAAAAAGGAGAGATTGTTTCGAAAAGTTGTGAAATGAAACATAATATTCCTACTGATAGTAAGTACAATGTATCTATACATCTTTTTTCAAAGTTTGTTGATATTTTCCAAAAAGGTAATTGATAATTGCACTTGCAGACCGATGGAAACATGTTGGTCAGAATTTATACATATCATGGAGTAGTGATAGTTCGTGCAAACAAAATTGGCGAGAAGCTGTTGATAGTTGGTACCAAGAGCACCCAACTTTCAAGTACCCTCATAGATCACAAGGAAATGGTCACTATACCCAAGTCAGTAACGCCCATTTCAAAGTTGTTGAACTTGTAGCTTTAATTAACGAATTTTCAGGTGATTTGGCATGAAACAACAAAAGTTGGCTGCCATTTTGTTTGCTTTTACGATTCTAGCAAACCTAAATATCCTTATGTTTCATTGTATGTCTGTAACTATGGACCCGCGTATGTAATTCCTTTTATAACAATACGAAGTATTTACGTCGTTTATCTCTGTATTTCAGGGGCAATATGGATGGTTCACCACCTTATCACCTTTATTAAGATCTAGTAATAACCGCTTGTATTTGGAGATATAACTGGTTATAATTTGAATATATGACTTAATAAAACAACCAGAAATTACTCATGTGTATTTTAACTAGTAATGAGTTAATTATTAACTTAATCCGACTTCGTTGATGGCTAATTTGTTGTGTCACTTCTATCCTGCACTGTTCGTCCTCTAATAATTAAATATAATTGCTCTACTTAAACGAGATAAAAACTTACACGAGAGAAAAAAAAGAATGATATTTTGGATATAAGTACTTACTCATCCACAATAATCCTGTAGAGTACTGAGGGAACAAGACTCCCTGCAGCATTCGTGGACGATCCCTCGTCTTCGTCGTTGGCTGGTGCGGTGTGGCGGTGGCTGTGTTGTGGTCATAACTGCAATTCAACAATAAATTTCGATAATTTTATAGTTCATTCATGTGATTCAAAGGAATTAAACGATTTATGAAAGACGATCATGACAGATCAACTCTTAGGGAATTACAGACAAATTTATAGCCTTGTAAACATTAAAATTTAATGTTAATGTTATATAACAAAATTGGAAATGAAGCTTTATGCGATGTTTCATAAGGATATGGAAGATCTGTCATAATCGCTCCAGGTTGAATTCTGAGTGTTCTAATGCATTGCAAAGATCCACAGTATCCTAACCACGTTCAGGGCAGATAGTGGAAACTGAACCCGATGGATTCATCAAGGGGTTTCTTACTCCATTTAGCAACGTGATTCTTTACTGTGTGAGGTCGTACTTTAGATTAGGGTAGGGCATTTAGAATTTTGTTAGTCAGAATAGGAGAAATTTGTCAAGAGGGATCTCTCCAGGAAGAGTGCCTCTATAGGTTCCTTGCAAATGATGGTTCAGGTTAAATTTTTAGGAAAGAAATTCTCAGTTGTGTACACCTATCACAGATTCTGGAAGATAGTAGAATTTCGGTAGTGGAAAATTGAACAGAATAGGAGAAAATTGTCAAGGGGGATCTCCTCAGGTAGAATACCTTCATAGGTTCAGTTCTAATTAGTATTAATTAGTTGTGGTTCAATATTCCATATTTTAAGAAAATAGTTCTCTGCTGGATGTCCGTACCACAGGGGGTTCTTTGCAGGTAGATTACATAAATAGGTCCACTTTCAATTAGTATTAAATGGTTCAAGTTGAATATTCCCTACTTTAAGAAAGTAGTTCTCTACTTTGTACACGTACCACAGATAATGGAAGTTAGAAGAAATTTAGTACTGGAAATTTTAACAAAATTGGAGGGATTTGTTAATTTGAAATATAATTTTGAATATAATCAAGAAAATACTTACAAAATGTATTATATTTTCCTTTGCACACTATAGAGAGAGCCGCGCTCAGTTTATCCCCACAAAATTGTAGGGATTCGCGTTTTAACTCCTCCCGAAGTTGAGCCTCTAGCCACACCGCATCACCAACTACACTCCACAGATTAATACATATAAGTACAAGCAAGCAGAGTTGGGGTCTATTGATGGCAGACAACATATTGCTGGAAGTGTATAAAGTAAAGAGGACCAAGAACAGCGTGACGTACAGAATGAAGTACAGAGCCTGGGGCTGCGTTCCAGATTTTTATACTTCAGAGGACGGACAAATGGGGGTTCATCGATGAACAAATAGGTTTCGACGTTCATCATTGGTCCAAAGTATAGTTGAGGCGTGTCGCGGCATTCACTGCCATTACTCCTAAATGGCGCCTGCTTTCCAATCCCTAATAGAAAGATAGGAAACTATTATTAGCATAGTTATCGTTGGTCAAACACACTTCGTGTAGCCTGTTGTTCTAAGCTTACGATGTCCCTAATCTGTCCAAAATATTTTTGGTGGACAATGCCTTGATTAATTGTGTGTACATTAGTAGTAAATATAGAAATTCCAGACATATTTCAAGACTACACAGAAGATACGACGATATTTAGCAAATACAAGAATCCCGAACCACGACTAATTGTGTTTTTCTAAAAATACAAATTAATGGACTTTGGAGAGCTATGACATACTTTCTTTCGAGTTTCGTATTAATAGTTATTACGGTTACGAATATAAGTGGAATGTCACATCTTTCAATGTTAGTATGTTAATGCCTAAATCTAGGATTTTATTTGTAATTTTTATTGTTTTCTCCTGGACGTCCAGAGAACAATTGTGCCTCTCGTTCGTTATTACCCCGTCGCCTGTATATACAACAATAATTACAAGCCTGTCATTAATTGGGACACACACCGTGAAGCCTGTTGTTCTAAGATTAGAATGTCCCTAATCTGTCCAAAATATTTGGTGGAGAAACTCTTGATTAATTTTGTGTACTTATAGTAGTAAATATAGAAATACCATTTGAAGATAACGGAGGAGATATGAAGATATTTAGCAAATACAAGAGTTCCGGACAACAACTAATTGTTTGTTCTTAACATACACATTGAATGGACTTTGGAGAACTATTACAATCATTAGAGTTACGTATTAATAGTAATGCTGGTTAAGAATAACTCGTTAGTAGCTTCTAGTCCGTCTACATCAGTGGTGGTCAAACTAGGACGCTCGATACAATTTTTTCGGTCCTCCCCCCATTTTGCGAAGAGAGTGAAAAGGGCCCGGGGGGACTCCCGGCAATATATTCCAACATCCCAACCTTCCTCCTTTACCGGAGAAAATCACAAATTCATCGAGGGACTTCCCACGATATAAAAATACCTATGTGGGACTCTCCTTTGAAAAGGATATAAGAATGCCCATGGGAGATCATTTATAAAAGGATAACAAATTTAATAGTAATCATTTTGAGCGACTCACCATTTGATTAGGTCCAGTCGGATTTAAGGACTTGTAGACCTCGACCTTTTTCTGATGGTATCCATTTGCAACGAGGCGTTTAAAAATAACGCACATGGTACGTCGCTAAAAGAAGAACAATACCGCGTCACAAATAAATCAATCTGTCTCTCTACGATTAAAGACGAGCGGTGTTCTACAATATGTACTTAATAAACACAGTTCCAAAACGATATAAAAATGAAAACAATTAATCAGAACTATCTTACCTGTTATATAAAAATGGTAGCTTCAAATTTTTAACTCGCAGAGAACAACTTGTAGAAACCGCGATACCGACACGAAAGAGATATTTATTCTTTCGCCCAGGTAATCTACCATGTACGTTATCACCCGCGCGTGTATTCTATAAACTTGTCACTTTTATGCGCAGTTTGGGAGCTGGTAGATATTGCACTCAACCAAATATTTACAAATAAAATTAGTTCGTCAAAAATTGACAGCCAAGTTCTCTTTGTTCTCGTCTTCTGGCCACCATTTTTGTTGCATTGGTTGTCATCATTATATAAATCCGTTTTTGAGGCTTCCATGGGGTCTTGGAGGAGATCTTGTGTTCCTTGTGTACTATATTTAGGAACGTCAAAAAAGTATCGATATTGTTAATTATCTTCGATTTATTCATCCCTGAAACGAGGAGATCCCCGTGACGCCTTCCCGTTTAATAAATATCTGTTAAACGTGCAGAGGTCTGATGCCTTCTAAAAGCATCCTCATTTCGCTGGTTTTGGACCAACTCTACTTGATCTGAGCATCCGACACATGTCTACAGGCATGACCAAACATGAGTAATTAAGGTTAGAAAATCAGTAGCTATATCAATATTTAACAAGAATGTAGGCCATTAATTAATGTTAAATCAGGTAGGATTATCTAGAGGATAAAATTGATTCAATTAAGCCCTTCCTCCTGGTCAGCGTTCAAGACAAAGTCGATAAGTTTCCCAGTGTAGGATACCAATGAGTTCACAACAATAGGTTCAATATTCTTTCCATGAGAACTGATCATTTGCATGTAAGGACCATCAAAGGACATCTTAATGGAACAGTTCAAGAATTCAGCATTGATCAATCTAAATTTATTTACCAAGCTCAACTACAAATCAAGCAATAGACTTACTGGTCTGAATACCAGAAAAGTCTCTAACTCCCAGACCATTAATTAGTACCATCTCTAGCTTGTTAGGGTCTGGTCAACTCTGAGTGGCATCAGTAGGTATCAATATTTGACAAAAATGTAGGCAACTAAGTCAGGTAGGGTTACATTGAGACAAATTATAATGTTAGTTAGTGTCTATTTAAGTACAGGAAGACATAACTAATTGTAAATAAAAAGTACTAAAACTAATATCACGGCATTTGTTTAAATTATTTTTGGCAATCCCATATGTTTGAAGAGTAACATCAATGGAACAATAAATACAATGTTATACACAGCAACGTCAAATTTGGCACAATACTCTCTTGATTATTAGGTCCTCCTAGATTATTTTTGAAAGGCGAGTAAGATCCGCATTGAGGGAAATTATCCGGAACCGGGGCCATTTCATCGTCTTCGCCAAATTTGAATACCAGGGCCATTCCCACCTCAACATGGAAGTCAATATGACAATGGAATAACCAATATCCTAGAAAGATTGCATTTTTTATACATCAGTTATAGTGAGAAAGACGTTGAACACATACCTGGATTGCTAGCATTAAACCTAACAATGGTATAGCCTCCATCTGGAATGGTTACAGTGTCTTTCACTGGGGGGTTCACAAAGTTTCTTTTCAGTTTCCCTTGTTTATCTAACTCTTTCACTTTCTCTACTGTGACGTTTGAAGAGAGCCTTTCCATCCCTATGACCCTGAATGAATGACCATGCAAGTGGAATGGATGGTTGGCATCGTAGGCGAATCCGGCATCAACAAGGATCAATTCCACGATGGAATTCAACTTGACTTGAATTACATGGGTACACTTACAAAACTGTTCAGTACAGTTCTTGTCAATTTCAGTAGTTTCATTGCAGAAAAGTGTGTCATTCAATTCGTATCTGCCTTGAAGTAATGGTACAGGCTGCAGTTTGAATGCGATATGATTCAACTGAGGAGTCAGAACTCTTTTATTTTCTGGAACTGTAAAGGAAAGGTCTAGTAAACATATTGAGATGTTTTGTTTTTGGTACCTTGATAAAAGCCATATTGATCCTTTTTATGATACATTGGTGTATCAATCTTATAAAAATCATACGAAATGAAGAACTTCTCATCAGGTTCTTCCACCAAACTATCAGAATCATAATCGGTTATGGATCTAAGTTCTGGAATTGATATAGTTCCACTTCCGGATGATTCCAGGCCTTTGTTAAGAGGATTTAATTGCTAAATTTGAAGATATTAATGGATTGAATATATTTCGCAAGTGGGACTTACCATTCCTTTTCTGTGTGATGTCTCGTAAGTTGGGATCTCCACGTCTGGTAACGAGTTTCCCAATTGGGTGTTTCCAGTCTTATATTCCAAGATAGCAACCTGATGTGCACTTGTGAATCGTTCATCGCAGTCCATTAGTCCCCTAAATCTGATCCAATAAAGCCCTTCTTCCTGGTCAGCATTCAGGACAAAGTCAAAGCGTTCCCCAGCATAGGATACCAAAGACTTCACAACAACAGGTTCAATATCGCTTCCATCGGAACTGATCACTTGCATGTCATGACCATCATAGGACATCTCAATGGGACAGTTTAGGAATCCAGCATTGATCAATCTGAATTTATAGCGCAAGCCCTTCTCAACTACAAATCTAGCAATCGGCGTACTTGTCTGAATACTGGAAAAGTTCCTAATTCCAAGACCGTTAATTAGTAATCTCGCTGGTTTATTAGTACCTCCATAATGGTAATGAGCTAAGAACATCTCAGTACTAGGAACATTATCCCAATCATTAATAAAAATCACATGCGTCGATAAGTCAAAGTCATAGAGGTTAATATGTGGGTCCTGTTCTTCAGGGACGTAGACAATAAAAGGTCCAAATGTACCATCACCTCGCTGGATACCTGAATGGGAGTGCCAGAAGTGTGTCCCAGAATTAGTCGCCTTAAATTTGTAAGTAAAAACCGTTCCCGATTCGATGGGACATTGGGTTACACCTGGAACGCCGTCCATATATGGGGTACCAACTTGATGGTGACCATGCCAATGCATTGAGGTTGTTTCACCCATTAGCTGATTATCCACGTCAATAATGATCTCATCGTTAACACAGACCTAAAATGTTCTTATTATCATAATTGTGTAATCATTTTCAATAGGAAAGTAATACTAACCTCAATAGAAGGACCTGGTAACTGTCTATTAACCACAACAACTGAACGAGGGTGGCCATCAGCTATGATACAATCTGGTCGAAAACAGTCCGAAACATTTTTTGGACAATCGAAGCAAGCTTTACTCATTGTGTAATACCATTCCACCTCAAACCTATAACGACAGCTTTTGTTCTTGCCGGCGATGCAAGGACGTTTGCAAGGGTGGTTACCCGCCAGGGGTATAAAGTCGATTTTGGTAGAGTTGGACGTGTTAGAGTCATGTATAGTTATATTTGTTTCTGAAAATGTAAGTATGCCAATATTATAATTGAATAGAAGCGGAATTGGCGATGTCAGAAATATCTTGAGTTTCATACTTTCTGATATTTATCGATACTATTTGATATGTATCGATATTTCAGGCATTTACAAGTATCGAAATTATTGCAATGACTTACTAAATAATAATTACTGAAATGATGTAATTTCATGTTACGATCGTGAATTGTTTCATTGATTTAAGAAATTATTTTGAAAAACCCGCCTACGATGCCGTTTGAGTATGCCATATAAGTATTGATACTGCAATTCGGCACTAACTGACACTTATCGATACTTCAGATATTTGCAACTATCGAAAGTGCATTATTTCATTGATTTCAGTAATTGCTTCAAAAAGGTGCAATTAGATGTCGTGGACATTTTTTGATACTAAAGTCCGATTTTGATACTTATCAATGGTTCATTTCGATACTTTCTGTTATTTATCGATACTTCAAGTATTAGAAATTATCGAAAGTGAATAATTTCATTGAGCTAAGTTGCTTCGTTCATTCGAAAAGCTACTATTTTATCTGTACCGACGCTTTAATTCAATTTTATTTGGTACTTGTTGATACTTTAGGTAATTCCAAAGTGACAGTGAAATATTTTTTGATTTAATAAATTACTATGAAATAGTGCAATTAAATGTTGCCATGGTTGAATCTTCTTCAGTTACTTCAGTTATACTTCAGTTAGTTCCTTTCTGATAATTCAGTTCGATACTTTCTGTACTTATCGATACTTTCGGTATTTCCAAGTACCGAAAGTTCATTATTTCATTGATTTAAGAAATTACTTTGAAATTAGATGTCTTCATGGGCGTTCTTCGATGCTTCGATTACGATTACTATATATCTTTTGGTTCGTTATTTTAGATTTTTATTGATATTTCAGATTTTTTCGATATTTTGTTACAGATAACTAACATTACTTTCATTCAACATTTTTGTATAAGTACTTAAAACATTATATATATTTGATATCAAAAAATATTGATATTTTCTTAAATTTTAAATTATTTCCTATAAGTTGAATTGTGAAATCTATAGTAATATTATCATAGTAATATTAACATAGTAATATTATCTTATCACATATTTCTAATCGAAATTAAATTGATTATAAAATTTTAAATAGAAAATAGGATATTTCCTGTGAACAAAATGCAAAAGAAAAGTATTGCGCAATCTTATTGTTAATCATATTATTGCCACTTGTACTCCCAATAGATTTTAACAAGAAAAAGAAGTAATTTGTTTTAAACTACTTAAATTACATCATTATATCTTCATTTTATATTCTTTAGCTCACTATACTATGAGCTAATATGATTTAATACACATAAATCTAAATAACATTGCAAAGATTACAACAATGTACGGTATTTGTCTAATTTCCAAGAAAAAATAACTAAAACACAAACCTTGATAAATTCCATGCAGTAATTCACTTTTCCCTTGACACTGACACGAATTACTTAACAACAAAATCGCGAAAATCCCAGCTCCCAGGACTTTCTCCACCGTTGAAATCATTCTGATTCACTTTGCAACTCACTTTGCAAGAGTCTGCAGACTGTCAGTCAATCAGCACGCTGACAAACTGAAAAAAAAGTAATGAGCAATAAAAAATCAACCGAGAATGTGCGAATATGAGGGGAACGTGTCGATTGTTCTACTCGCGACAGAGTTATTGTATTATATCCTTGTTGAGATCATTTAGTTGCAAATCTAGGCACAATAAAATGATAACGAGTACAAAAAGAGTACAAGCAAACAGTTATTCTAGCTGAGATTATTTTGTAAAATTTCGGTGTACACGTTGAAAAATTCACGGTAAACACTTTGTATTATAGAATGTATTAGATTAAGTTATTTAATTGTTTTGTGTACAGTTGTCGAGACGTGAAATAATTACGTTGATAATAAAGGCCATGAGATTGGTGTGAGGTTTGAGATACTTTTTGAAAGCCGACTAATTGTAAGTCAATTATATTAATTAGTATTATATAAGATTTTTTCAAGTGGTTAATTGGAAAATAATTCCACGATGTGATCTTAAATTCCTAGATAATTAGTATAAAAGTTGATTGGCAAAACACTCAAGTAAGATTAATTTAATTATAGAAAGTTATAGGAAGTAAGTAAGCGAATAAAAATTGCAACTCTTTGTAAAACTTTTTATTTGATTTACAGAGCATTGACTACTTGATCAATTTGCTTAATCAAACTGGAGACTAATTCTAGTGATAAGAAGAAGAATTCATTTTTTGCTTTACATCCACCTAGAATCGGGACCCAGTAAATATCTAAAAAATAATTAACCTCAACTGTTTCTTAAGGTTAGATATGATAATTTCATTCTATTATTCTGAATCGTAATTATATCGTGTGAAACTGAAAACGAAGTAAATTGAGATTTTTTCATCGTGTAATAGGTATTTGACAACAATAAAACGGCACGCGTAATGAAAATAATCGTTATATAACATGGGTAAACATTCACGATATAAAATTGAAATTCCAGACAATATTTTGTCTCTTTTATCTGGTCGATGATTTGAATATAATAATTGTATTCTACACAAGTATTTCGTCTATAAAATATGAACATGGGTATCGAATAAAATTAGTTACTATTTTCTGTTTTTATTGAAAATTATTATAAATTACAAAATGAAAGTAGATGAGACCGTTATAGAAGTATAGTTTCTAACTTGGACTTCGAAAATTTGGGGATCAATCTATCAAGTCATGATAAGATTGCGAATGTAGAAGTAAGGATGAATTGCCAAAGAATGACATTACAGAATAGTGTAAGAACAGAAACAGGAATGGAACGCTAATATTACATTGTTGATATCGCAGGAACTGTTAAAATGCCTAGAACTTAATCCCCAAGAGGAAGAAGTTCACCTGGAAGACCATGAAGACGATGGAACGACCACTTCAACGAGATAAGCAGTTCATCTTTAGAAGACTTAGAAGACTTGTATGTTTAGACCAATAAAAGTGTTCTTATTTAAAGAAAGGTATGTACTTTTTTAATTGTTGATTAATTTAATATCCTACTAATTTTATATAAAAAAGTAGAAAATTTAATTATTTAAGCATTTTGAATAAAACGTATATAAAGAAGCTATGCAAAAACAAGAAATTAAACAGAAATTAATCAAACAGATAACATATTTTCTATAAATATTATCATTAAATCATTTTATTTCACATTTTTTCAAATATTATGTTATTGTAAAATGTAATACGTTTGTTTCTGTAGATAGGCCCGAGCGGGTGTCGGACAGCGTCGCACGCGCTCAGCGCATTACACACGAATCGGACTCGTGCAGCGTTTCATGCGATCCTATCGTTAGCATCCTATCGTTATATGATCTGTGGTTAGCACGTTATTGACGAAATGAAAATTACAATATCAATATGAACAAATAATCATCGGTAGGCAAATTTTTAGGATGTTAATCACGAATTGCCATAATTAGAAAGAGGAAATGATGTTACACGGTGGTAACACACCGTACATGATATACGGGGATTGCAGGTTCAAGTCATTCTAAAAATTATCTACCGATGATTATTTGTTCATATTGATATGTCAAAGGCTGCTTCATACTGCGATCATACTTCATGACGATATGATGGTAGTTGTGCGTTCGAGAATGTAAACATTTCCTAACAAAATGTTCGCAGCTCAATACCGATCATTCCGATGATTGAAAACGACACATGTTTAAAATGCGAATTTTTGTGATTGAAATCGCCCTTATCAGGGCATAATTGTAAAAATACAATTTATTTTAAAGATCGTTGAATTAAATATATTAGATTAAATTAATATATTAAATATATTAAATTATTAGTCTGTAGAATATAGAAAAAAAACAATGAAAACAAAAATTCGATGAAAATGCAAAATTAGCGAAAACGTTAAACTCGTGCCGTGTTCATTTTTGCCCTTAACATTCAATTTTCTTCCCTTTATACCCAAGAATTTTATGTTTCTACTTACAATTTTTTTAGAGTTATCCAAGTCAACTTATGTTCGCACTACGCACTAAACTATTTACTAATATCTGAAATATTTCATGCTGGTACCGATAGTCAACAACATAAAGGGTTCACTTCCATTAAAATGTAGATAAAACTGAATACTTTTAAACTTCTCAACACACAAACAAACCGTACGAATTTTCATTCGTTGCTATTATTTTTTTTAACGCAAAACAACGAAAATAAAATACCTATAAATACTTTACTTATCGTTACCCTGTCGAAATTTTAACCCAACAAAGGATTAGCACTAATTTCAGGTGTAAATTAATTCACGCCGTCTGTGCATATTTTAAGGAAAATAAAAAATATGATTAAAGAATCATGCTTTAAACAATTATTCGTTATTATGATTGATTATGGAACGTTACGTGTAGTTTTTATCACTATTGTTATTTTAATATATGGAAAATTATATGTTTTTTATTACAAGGTTGTCACTCACAATTGAAATAAATTTACCGAGTAACATTTTTATTATTTACAAATATATTTTGACAATGTTCATAAAACGTACATTAAAAACTAATTTCGGCCTCAATTTTGGTTGATGACTTCACAAAACTAAACAGAAAAATATACTCAACGCGAGTGAAACCGACGAATACGTATCGACAAATAACGTCGACTTTACGATACAATCTCTTATGTAATTGCAGGTGAAGAGACTTCAAGTGTATGAGTATGTTGAATGAGTAAGTAAGTCTGCGTACCTGAATGAAGAGGGGAGGGTTTCATGGGTTTTACCCAAGTAACCATGCCGATAATCACAGTTAACTACAACAATTCGATGGATTTATGCATGGAAAAGTCCACGCAGATGACAATTTATTTGATAAGCGCATTAATTGATTCGTTTTGTGGTTTTTGTAATAATCATCTTTATTGCATAGATGATTATTAGTTATTAACGTGATGAGCTGATGCTATGTGATTTGCAATTAAAACTGGTTTTGCTGTGAAAAAGAATGGGATGAGTAAAATTTATTCTCAGATTTTATCAATCATTTCTGTGTAAAATTATAATGTAAAATGTAATATTGCCATATCTTGACGTCATAATAATTTTGATCATTTTAGGATAACGTCATAATAATTTTGATCAGTTTAGGTTAAAATTGATGGAGGTTATGTTAGGAACGGATTGGTAAGGTTCGGTGGTGTTAGGTGCCAACAGATGAGGTTAGGTAAGGGTACCTTAGTTGAGATTAGGCGAGGTTAATTTAGATGACATTATGTTAGCTTAGTTGAGATTATGTCAGCTTAGTTAGTATTAGGCTAGGTTCTTTGAGGTTAGATGGGATTGGGAGACATTAGATTAGGTTCAGGGACGTTAGATTAGATGTGATTGAGTAACTTTAGGTTTGGTGTGGCTAAGGTAGATAAGATGATAGGTGAGGTTAGGTGAGTTAGGTGTGGTTAGCTGAGGTGAGGTTAGGTGTGATTACGTCAAGTTATGTGAGGTTAGGTGAGGCTAGGTTAGGTGCGTGTATGTGAGTTTATGTGAAGTTAGGTTAGGTTAGATTATGTTAAGTGATGTTAGGTTAAGAGAGGTTAGGTTAATTAGGATTAGGTATATTAGGCATATTCAATGGATCAGTTGAAGATCCATCACACATTGTCCAATATTTCGATAAATGGAAAGAAGTACGAAAAAAGCTTAGAGAAGTTATAAACATTGCCCCAGAAGATTTATGGAGGGGGAAGTTAGACTCTGAAAAGATATGGGCTGCGGTCGCAAAATTCACTAACAAAGAGAGTGTCTCAATTGTCCAACACGGAATTGAATGAAATTTTTGTACGTGTACTACATATATAGAAATAATTTGTTTTAAAGGGATTTTGTGTCGTTTTGAGGCGTTTTCCCGAAAAAAATTTCAAAGTTTGGTATATATTGCTTTAACAGCAATGTGTGAGTCACATGGTGTACTCGACTACGCACCAAGGTCGATCTACATGCAGGCGTGATGGTGAGTATACCACGTTTCTCATACGGCGAATGTTGCTGTTAAAACAATATATACCAAACTTTGAATTTTTTGGCAAACAGCTCAAAACGGCGTAAAATCCTATTAACACAAAATATTTCTATTCACGTACTACACATACAAAAAATTAATTCAATTCCGTGTTTGACAATTGAGACACTCTCCTGGTAAATAGGAGTGTATTTGGCTACAAAATCTTTACACAAATCCCTAACCTAGCTTAACTAACCTAATTTTATGTTAGTTATGTTAGGTGAGGTTAGATCATATGACTGTAAATTTCTTAAAATGTGATAAAATATCAAAAACCTGAAGTTAGCTTACAATTAGCAAAGGTCACTTTTAACTTATAACTAATATTAACGATCTGAGAAATCATTCTTATTATCTATAATTTGATATGCATCGAATTAAAAAAATCCAGGAATTAATTTGCATCGAAATGCAGTTTTATTTTTATTCAACCATAAAACATCGAATAAATTCAACACAACTTCACGTAGTTGGTTTATGGAAAGTTGTGCTCATGGTCGTACGAATCTCGTTTTCATTTGTGAGCTCCCATTTACAACATTGGAAACAGAGAGCACAAAATCACATGTGATGTGCTACATGCAATACTTTTACGTTTTTATCGTGCGAGTGTACTATTCGAGTACTGTTTGTAATGAGTTAAATTGACGTACACGACTTCGATATGTCGTTATGCAATGTAGAATGCTTACAAGGTGAAAAGATCTCTCATTTGTTAGAGCAACTTTATTTAATTAAATAATATTACGAAACAGGCAGAATAATGGAATTTTAAAGATTTTTCTTGCGATAGTAGAGGCTGCGAATCCATGAATTTTACCTTGGTGTTTCGTATTTTTAGCATAATTTTGCAAATTATCTTCTGATTGCTGCAAATATTATGAATGATGATTCTAAGAATTTGATTTTTTGGTTCAATTTGGAAGTTTAACTAAAATTTATGGTTTTTATGATAATGTGTTATTTATGAATAAGTAGGATTAAGAACATAAAATAATAGCAGCAGTTTTCAAGCTTCTTAAAACTATTCTGTAAAATTCAATATGAATAAATATTGTAATATATGCATTTCAAATTATCTATGATAGAATTTATAATTATTAATTTGCATTACGCGGTCCCCATTGGCAAAAGGAATGTCAAACCACCCCACCAAATTCCCTCGAGCAACAAGTTTTACTGAAAGCAGATTGGGCAAAACAACACTAAGTCCCCTAAGGGGACTGTCATACCGGCGGCGTCGCCTCGCCTCGCTTCGTCGAGCTTTGAATTTCGAAGCCCGATGCGTTCACACAGCGAGCGCGTTTCGGCTTCGCATTTCGGTGGTACCCACCCGTCGACTTCGGTGCGCCCTTGTATCGGCCACGTCTATACCGTTGATGGATTTTGTTTTTTCTCCATTTTATCTTACCCACTTTTCATTATGAAGATTCGTTATCTCTACGACGCTTGTAAAAGTTTGTGAACATCGACCAGTTTAATTACCATAGCTTTGAGCAAATTAGCAACACTAACTATCTCTTTGTAACTACATTTGTTTGACAAGGGTAGGCATAGAAGCCCGAAGCCGAGATAGCCGGTGTGAACGACGCCTTAGAAACATCGACGTTGCAAAGATGCTGAAACCAGAATGGCGATTTGCAAAATTGAATTAAATTTTCGAATTATGAGGAGGGTCTTTTTCAAAAATCTAGCAAGTATCACTGCCACCGTCTAACTACAGTTGTCTGTACAAGTAAGCCATTTAGCGGCGAAATTTGGCATTACTAACGCCACCGCCAGGCAGGCTTTGAAATTGCCAATATCTAATTCTGTTAATGTTACCGGTATTATACTCAACTTTAATAATGTGATATAGTACTTTAGGCAACATTACTTTCAAATAAATTTTATCAGAGTCAGAAATAAAGAAGAATGAATCGCAATTCACAATTAGAGAAAAGATGAGAAACAAACTGGTACTATTGATATGACACCAATTTTATTACCAAATATACAAAATGTAACAAAATAATTTAAATAAATAAATTTCTTAACGTACTGACTGTCTTAATTCTATGTCTATAAAACATATCATTATTGTAACATTTATACAAAGATTTCTTTAGAAAATCGCGTAATTTTCTTCTTTTCTTGTACTATCGCGTTTTGTGTTCGATATTCTTCTCGTCATTGTTCTTCAAACTCGAGCTGATTTCTGACTTTAACTGCGTTTTACTCGTTAGATTAACAGTATGTGCGTTTATTGTAGTTGTAAGGAGACGTTTTGTTCCTGAATCTTTTGTCGTTTCTTGAGTGGCTTTTGTCCTGTGGATTATTTCTGCATCGTCTCGTGCGGGCATTATCGTTTTGATTTTGTCGACTACGCTCTGACTCTTGCAATAATCGCTCGTCGCATTCGTCTGGCAATCGGTGGCATTCTCAGTTTCCGACAATTTGTCGAAATCCGTCGCGTTGATTGTTGAGGGCAATTGATCTAGGTTTTTATTGCTGAATTTCTGCTCGAAATTTTCGATTGTTGTGAGCACGTGCGATGTGAGTGCGTTTATTCCATCCGTAGCTGGAAAATTAGAAAATTAATTAATTAAGAAGCAAGAGTATTGTAGTTGGACAGTGTATCAGTGGAACATTGAAAAATATAAAATCATAAATGGAAGACAGTTTTATAGTTTAAAAAAATAACTTAGGTATATTAGAAAAAACATATCATAAATATCTCAAATGTAAACCATGAACATATGTATAAAAACTTACCTTTATCAATAAACATCCTAGCTCCTCTTCTCTTCGACCGACTTTCATCGTCATCTTCATCGTCATCATCTTCAGCCTCTGTTTCATCGCTACCCATCCCAAGCCCATTAACAACCGCTGACATCACACCAGTACTCTCTTTCGCCTTGTGCTTCAAACTTGGAATGACCAGTAGTAAAAAGAGGATCGTAAAGAACGTCAAGAACTTCTTCAAAATGAAGAACTTCAGAATTAGTTTACCAATAGTGAATAGATCAAGTTTAAACAATTTGATCTTGTCCAATATTCCTAGAAACGCGTGGGGTGTGACCAAATTATGTAGGAAGTCAGGTATAACGGGGTGTGGATCTGGTTCATAATATTCGTGGGCTACTAGTGGTGGTAGTTTATGATGAGGTGGACCATAGACCCCGATGTGATGAGTGGGAGGGCTGTAGACTGGACTCGGTGGAGCGTAGACAGGCGAGGGTAGACTGTAAACTGGCGAGGGTGGTCCATAAACTGGTCCGGAAGAGAGTTTCTTAGGATAACTGTTAAAAAGTGGAAGTCCTAGATTTATTTCGGTGAAAAACTGATGAAAACTAAATTTATAATATCTTGCAAAAAAATAATATTGAAATATTTCATGAAGATTTATCAAAATATTCGAATTCGATGAATTATATTATAGATATCAATATAAATAAGTATATTTTTACTTGCAAATTTTTTTATACACATTTTATAAGACAATTTTTAGAAAACGTTATTTAAGCTGACATTTATATCCATCAATGTCTTTTGTGAAGTATTTAAGTAACTTCCGGATAAGTAATTTCTATTATTTGAAGTAGCATATTAATAATAGACTAATTACCTATCATTTCACCATATTTCACCATAATATTCGATATTTACTATCCATTAAATTGACCAGATACATAGAAAACTTCTATATAAACATAAAATATCCCTTTTGATGGAATTAATATCGTTTTTATGAGATTCTAATGCCATTTTTTAATATATTCATTATTCTACAATTTATTTCGTAACATTACCTTCCTTTCTCATATTTGAGTAACTGTCTAATACAATTTGTCAATTTTTCAAGAAATATTCTGAATATACACTTATAATATGTTGTTTAACCACATTTGATAAAAATGGCCATAATTATGTTGAAAATGCGAATCAAACATACTTTCCCATATTTTTAGGGAATTGTAAACGTTGACAATAAAAGTACGTGAATTTACCGAAAAAAAGTCTGAAAGGGTGCCATAAGAAAGTACACCAAACTAAGAGATGTTTACATTCTCGAATGCACTAGAGAAAATTTCTCTAAAACCATTGCTATCACATTCTAGAGAATTTATTTTTTTTATGAAATAAGGCTTCATCCAGCCAAATCAGTTCGGTAGAATTTTCTCAATCGTATACGCAAAGCCAAAAAACGATGTTGCAAGAAAAATGCATTTAAAGTTGGGTCAACATAAAAAATATTATATAATTTGTATGAGCTGTATTCGCCATAACTTAGTAAATACTGCAGCTATCGACTTGAAAATTTGAGTCTTCTTAAATAGCTATTGATTCCGATTATTTCCAAACAATCGATTTTTTACCGGGTCAACCTGGTTCCCTCCATAAATGAATACACTTAAATATTTTAAAATACTAAGACTTTCATCGGATCTTCTTTTTAAATTATTTAAGAAATATATTGGTGCTGTCTGTATGATCTGATAATTTGTCAAATTTTATTAATATTAACCCTAACAATCATTATAAATGAAGAAAAAAATAGTGAAAACACATTATTGATGGAGTGGATGTTCATTGTTTTGGGAATTCTAAACTAATAGTAATTGTAGAAATAAGAACATTTCAGGTACTTACACTGGAGCAGGAGGACCATAAGTAGGTAACCCAGCTGAAGGAGGTCCATAACTACTCGCCGGGGTCCCGTAGGACCCTAACCCTTCTGATACCTGACCAACATTATACCCTGGTGCTGAAGAACCTGTGTCTTTTTCATCCACAAAATGCTCATGATATTCCGGCTCATAGTGATGCTCAACATCAACGTGATCAGAATGTGCTGCGTGTGCAGCATCCTCAGCATGAAAGCTCTCAACTTTAGCATCATGCGCCTCCTGTACGTACACAGGATGCACGTCAATATGCTGATCAGTGGTAGCGTCGACAAATAACACCTTCTCTCCCGTAGGACGGTTCTCTATGTGTTGATTCAAACCATGCGTCAATTTGTACGCATTTAGATAAGAATCACTCGGGGCACCATTCACTACACTCATCAGCAGAAGGCACAGGGCGAAAGGTGCCATCTTCATCAGTAGCTACCTAAGTTGCAACTGAACTGAACTGAAACATTAGCGGCTGAGTTGTTCATGACTTCTTGGCTTCCACCTTCTTGCGCGCGTGATTGAAAGACAATTGAAACTAGACGCACGTAGATCGGCGGAACTGGCGCGCGATTTATGTCAGTAGTGGCCAAAATATGGTAAAAGAGGCCAAACTGCCGACGATTTTTTTTCGAGTGTATTCATTGCGTGTGTTGGCCGGTCGTCGATCGCACCGAATATTAAACGGTGACATAAACCGCGAAAACGTTCGGTCAATGATACTCATCAACATGCTGATGACAAATAACAATAAATAAGAATTGGGTTTGTATGTTGAATTTGGTCATTGTAACCGTGATTTTGTATATCACTTATTATTTTAAAGTGTTGAGCATGTAATACCATGATAATTTAATAATACCTTTTTGCTTGTGGGCCAAAATCAACGGCAATTGCTAGGATCATTGGGGAATCCCCAAGGAACATTGTTTCACCTTCGTCACAAAACTGAAATATGTTTCTTGAAGTCAGTAGATGAAACCCATCAGGAGAATCCGTCAAAGAGCAGAATCCCGAATCCAATTCCAACACTGAAACATCTCAAGGAGGAGCTTGGAGGAGCAGATTATCTATATTTCGTACCACACTCGCGTCCGACCAAACGAGTGAGGTACGAAATGCCTAAATTCCGTTTGAGGAAGGCACAGAGGCGCTTACAATAACAATTTATTTTCGAGAAGATACGTTTTTTCAAGCGGCTTATCTATGCAGTCTTAATCTAAATAAAATTTCACCTAATAAATAAATCCCTCAATGGAAAATGGAACAAATCGAAGAAAACCAAATAGTTGAGTGTCAGCACGTCGTGCGTGGAAGACTCGAGCATGGCGACGCATAACAATCGCTGCCCTAATCCGATTTCCGAGCAATATTCATATACGGACCGCTACAACAATATGCCTTCTACAATACAGCGATTTTCATGGGTAAAGCGTAAACATTTTGGTTTCCATTTCGATAAATTGCCAACAAATGTTCATAGTTTCTATTTGAAACTTTTCGCTTCTTTTCTTTTGTTTCCTCCGCTTTTCTCACAATTCGTTGAAGCATTTTTAGTGTTTTATTGGCGGTTGAATACTCGAATCATTCATAAATATTTATTTATACGCATAAACTTCAGAGGTGGTATAAGGCCGTTAATAAATAAGTGTCCTTAAAATAATAAATAAAGAATGTATCATTGTCTACATCTCAACCAACATCTAAAAATTGGCTTATGCTTAATTGGTATTCTTGATAATAATATAAATGTACACTTTATATTGAAATACAATAAAATATAGACGTATAAATAAATGTAATTTTTTCAACGTACCTTCGTTTCATTAATCCTCTTAAAGAATTTCTAAAGGTGAGTCTTATATATTCAACGATTTATATATATAAATATCGCTTAGTATTCTACAAATAGTGTCGAAACAACTTTCTTACTTGATGCTCCACCTAATTTCACACCGAAATAGTCAATATTTTAGAATTGGCTATACATTTAAAAAGCGGTGAACTTCCAGTGCCAACTTATGACTTCGTCAATATCTGATTACTTTTTCCATACTTCTAATAAATTCTAAACAAAGGTGCGTACCTCCTGGATGTTCTGGAAACCATACTAATCCCTTTCAATTTTTACCTCATATTTAGAAACATGTAATTAAATCCACCGAAACAAGTTCATAGTGTTTCAAAATATATGAAATAAAATAAAGCAGGTCATGTTTTTATCAATCCTACATGTTTGTACTTTCTGAAAACCTATTTCTAGGTCAATGTTACTAGACTAGTTTATTTCAATCAATGCCTTTTATATAAAATAAATCTTTATTAAATTATTTCTTGGTATAATAATTTATTTTATTTCTCCAACTGGAAAGTCACCATGATTACCCTGAAATCAATCACTAAAATGAATGCTAATAAAAATACAATAATATCGGTCAGTGGGTTATCACATTCAATTTATTTACAAAAAAACTTATCACAATTATCACAGAGCAACTTGAATATAATTGAAAACAATATGCAATAAGATAGCTACCATTACACCACTCCCACTTATCTTACTAAAACCTGCACTGTTTTCGTCTATCTCATCAGGCATCCTACTCTGCTCGTCGATATGTATCGGTTTTACATCTTTTTCTAATGTTGCATTACTCTCATTCAGATTTTTGGGAGTTGTTTTGGGTTGCGTTTCATTTTTATGTGGTTCCTGTTTCAACATGGTGGTCTGCTTTGTCTGTGTCTCGGATAATTTAGTGCTTATAAAATGATGTTCAGTATGGTTCAGGATAATCTCTGTCTCTACTTCAGTTTCTTCATAGATTATCGTGGTTTCTGTAATTGTATCACTAGATTCATTCATTGATGCGACCGTTTTCATGATCCAAGGGTATAAATAGGGAACACTAGCATAGATTCCTGGATATTCTTTGCTAGCACAACCTTCTCCTGTTGAGATAACACCGATAAGATGACCGTGGGTTACCATTGGACCTCCTGAATCACCCTGAAACGTTTGGTTCTCTTTAACAGTTGTTTCGAAAATGATTGTGTGTGTATTTCTGAAGACTTTAAGATATTTCCTTCATCTACTTAAAGATTTTTTTTTATTTAATTCTCCCGGTCTTATCCGGTCTCACTACTGATGGTACTGCTCTGAACTCTTGCGCATATGGGTTTTTCCGGAAACCGTTGCAAGCGAATCGCCCAAACTTCGTTCGTGTTTTTACCGCGAAGTAAGGAGTAGCCGCGGGAGACCAAGTGGTCGCCCATCCAACGCGTAGCTACGTCCGACGTTACTTAACTGTGGTGATCTAACGTGTACCCAGCTCCATAACGCGACAAGCCGCCGCCCTACTCAAAAATATCAATAACAATATCAATAATTACCTGACACGCATCATGTTTACCCTCAGAATCGTAAGCACAGATCATACTTGGTAGAATAACATCACCCCCATACATTTTGTCACATTGTTGATTGGTTATCCTCTTCACGACGGTTGTTAAAAGCGTCTCACTCACATTTAATGATTCCTATTAAATATTAATCAAATGAATACTGCAATAAATCAATTGAAAGTTGAAAACTTACAAATTGTTGAACACCCCATCCACTAACTATACAATTGGTATAAAAGTGGTCCTTTTGAGCGAGTGGTATCACGCCAATGAAATGCGTAAGGGGAATACTTCGATCAACTTTGAGAACTGCAACATCGTTTGCCATTGTTGTATGATTATATTCCTGGTGCACGCGGATCTCGCTGACATTGCGGTAGACAGAGTTGGGCGTCATCGTCAGATTGAGTTGGCCCACCACAATTGAAACGACAATCGGTGGAAGAGGTCCACCCCATTGATAAAACATGCAATGTGCAGCGGTAAGGACATGGTCAGGGGTTATTAATGTGCCTCCACAAAAGTGTTTATCGTTGTAAGAACGTCTCAAAGACACCTTAAAAATGGATTAAGTGTTTGCATTTGTTTTTGAAAATTAAGATTTGTATCATGTTTTGTTTTTCTTATTACCGAGCATCGACTACTACTTATTAGCTTTATTCAATTCCTTTTTAATACAATTGGTCATTTAATAAAATTTGTATCATTTTTAATGTGTAATCATTGAATGATTATTAATCAATTAAAAGTTGATTCGTGAAAATTTCAATTCAAATAAAATTTGGTTTAAATTTTGATGAATAAAAACACTTTTTTCACAGTTCTACAAATATAATTTATTCATCAACATATATTCAACATGTTCTATCAACAAGGGACAGCAGACTCTTTCAAATATATCAAAATTTGATTTATTAAAAGAACGGCTCTTATTAGTTTCTTGTTATTTTTCATATTTGAAAATTTTAAGCAGAAGTCTTTGATATTTTGATACAAATTAAAAATGTAAAAAGAAAGATTAAAATAATTTTAAATAGGTTCCATAGTTGTTTCCCTGAAACTAACACCAAACAATTTCAAGATTTCAAGAGATTTCAATCTATTTACAACCTTAACAAAATATTAAATATAGCACAATAAATACAATAAATACACCTTCACCATTCATTTCTGTACACTCTCCCGCCTCGTAAGCATCCCCAGTCGAGCCTCCTTTCTTCGAACACCCTGGCGACCCCCTTTCCCTTTTCTCCTAACCACCCCACGATCACATTCCCTCCCTCTCGCATACCTCTCGCCCATTCCTGATTCATTCCCATGCATTTCCCTGCTAAATGCTCCCACGTATCCCATCCCTCCTCACATAGCACACATTTTCTAAACTCGTCTCCCATCCAAACTTTCCATCCTCTCTCTTTTGAACCACACCTTGCACGTGCCAGGGTCACTTTATCCGTCGCTCCCGTTCAAAATATTCCGGTGTCCTCCCCAAAGTTTGTACTGCCTGGTACCCTGGGTTATAGGCGCTTCCCTTAATGCGGCTCTGCTTAATTTACTCCTCCACTTTCTGGACTCTCCCCTCATTACCCCTTCTACCCATCTACCATTCTCCGGTACCTGCCTCACCGCCGTCTGCGATAACCCGCCTCATACATCATTCTTCTCTCTCGCCCCCATGCATTCTCTCTAGCACTCGATCCTGTCATCCAGACCTGCCTCACCAACCGCTCTTCTTCCATTCTCACTAGTCTTTCCTCATATTTTACGACTCTACATTTAGACTCCCATACTACATATTACTATTACTATTAAATGCATTTACAATTGGTTTACAGCACACATTCCGCAGCTTAAGTAAATTAAACCTCTTATTCACTTATCAACTTTTCGTCTTATTTTAATTTATACTTTATCTAAAACCACAAAATAATAATCATTCATTTACCTGATAAGGAAATTCACCTTCCTCAGCCGGACGTCCACCAACAATACGATTATCAGTGCCAAGACAATCATGCACTAATCACCAAAAACGAAAAACGAATTAATCATCATATAATCAGCATAAGATCAACAAGAAAAAAAAATGCGCTGCGTGACGCTTATCATCATGTAAATCTTATAAATCAACCTGCACTGCGTCACAATATAAACAAAAGACAAACGTTTACGACATTTTCCACTTGATTAAAAACTTCACGTCTCGATAATTATTATAACTAAATATAACCTTTTAAGCAATTTTCTTATTTTTACTAATATGTACCTATTCCAAAGGCGAATAATATTAAAATCCCTATGAATGATCTCATGGTTAAGTCACTTTATTGCACTTTCGTTCACAATCTGCTACTACAACTTCCACTGCACATCTGATTGTTTTACAATCCTCTCTCGTTTAAATTCACATCGCGTTTTGTTGCTAATCTTATCAAATCATTAATACAGATAAAATTGCAATAGAATGGATAATGATCAATAGTTAAAAACGTCAGTCATGTACAATTTTGTATATTGTAATTTACAATCGTTTATCTTTTACTATGGCTAAAAATAATTAATGGATTTCCCGTTTTCATTGATAAGATGTTTAAATATATTTTTGGATGCGATCTTTCATTTTTTTCCCGCAGAATTTCTTAGCAACTTCTGTATTTGTTATATTAGCTAATTACATATGTACTGGTTAGTTGAGTTTAAATTTCTTATATTTTAAAAATATGTTGAGAAAGGTTATGTTAAGATATGTTATGTTATATATGAATATTTTATTTATAGAATGTTTTATTATCACTTGAAGTTCCAGGATATATCACTTAAAAACTAACTAATTATTAAAACCGTTTTTTGAAAGTTTAATTCTTATTATCAACGGAACTGTGATGTTTTTCGGCAGTTGGCGCGTATTTGTAGACGAATTCATTGTCGCTGAGCAAGGATGCGACTGCGAACTTTCGCTTATCGGCCATTTCCAGCCTATTTTCCCTGGAATTTATTTGAAGTACTGCGCGTGCGTTTATTTTTTCCGCTATGTAATTGTGTAATGTTTAATTAAATTTATTGCTTTAAGGAAGCGTCGCTTTCTTGATTTATGACTAACTGAAAAAAAGGACATCTAGTAATTTCATACAATCAATTTGCTTTTATTCAAAGGATTATAATATACATTTCACTGAATATGAAATAACCTAACATAACTCAATTCGGTACCAGAAATTTTGGTAACCTAATTGGTACCAGAAACTTGTAACTACAAGTGATTATTAAATACATAAGATATCATCCCCCGTCTGTTAACATTTGACCTCGACCATTACTACTAATCGAATTTGGCGGCCCTTAACTGACCCCACATTCAAAAACGACAGCAACATCCATAAAATTATTTCATGATTCATTTCGATTTTTTCATCATCAGAAATGTTCGTAATTTACAGAACCATTGCGACTTATAGAACATCAGAAGTGTTCGCAAATTCCCGAATGCTACCGAAATTTCGTAAATTACCGAACGCTTCCGAATTTTTCATCTTCAGAAATGTTCGTAATTTACCGAACCCTTCTTATCAAACTTCGGAAGTGCTCGCAAATTCCCAATGTCACCAAAATTTCCATCTTTTCATCTCAGTATATCCTTGAATAGTTTAGCTAATTTATTTATATACCTGGTAAATGGAGTTTCCCCCTTAAAAGTATGCAACACATATATAACACTAAACATTCATTAATCACCACCAGAGTGCACCATAATCACGCAACCCAAGCGCCACAGACATTACGTCAGAGTGAATTCGACGCCGCAAAACGAAGGTCGCCAGCGCCGTCGTAACGTCGTGTGCTGTGTTCTCCCAAGTTCTGTGTTTCGTTCGACTAGTAAAAGTACATAAAATGGCGTGCTATTGCAATCCAGTGTCACCAGTCCATTGCAAATAGTGCATCACATCAGCAACTATCAACAATCCACACCAATTGCAATCGCCTAACCGGCCTGAACGCTAGAAAAGCGTTAGAATCAAGTGTGAATCGCCCAAACGCCATCATGGACGCCGTGAAGTCCTTCAACGCCGAGGTAAGTCCAATTTTGACATCCCCCAGCTTCGTATTCAAGCATACTCTAAAAATCATCTCAAATTCCCAAAACGAACAAATTGTTCTTGAACCCTTACTAAAGAAGTCCACGGCCTAATTCCCATCGGCTTGGACTCCTAATTCAAAATAATTGATGCCCCAAGATCAAAGGAGCCGGACCTAATGTCGCATATTTCAGCTTTCGTCGTTGTACGACGTAAAACCGCCCATCTCCAAGGCGAAGATGACGGCGCTCACTCGCGGCGCAATCAAAGCGATCAAGTTCTACAAGCACGTCGTGCAGAGCGTCGAGAAGTTCATCCTCAAGTGCAAGGACGAGTACAAGGTACCCGGCCTATATGTGATCGACAGCATTGTACGCCAATCAAGACATCAGTTCGGCACGGATAAAGACGTTTTTGCACCCCGATTCGCAAAAAACATGCAGCAAACGTTTGTGAATCTGTACAAATGTCCCCCGGACGACAAGGTACGTTTTTCTCACTGCAATTTGTCGTCAAATCCATTTTGGAGAAGCAGCCTCCCAATAAAGAGTGCCTAAAATTTCTAAATTAATAAATAATTGTTTTAGAGTAAAGTCATACGAGTGTTGAACCTGTGGCAGAAGAATCAAGTCTTTGCTCCAGACGTTATCCAGCCACTCTTTGATTTGGCTGATCCTAATCACCCGATGCATAAAGAAGTCAATAATATGCAGAATAATGGAGCACCTGCCCTACCTCCTGCTGGTGTTGTCAAAGGTATGTTTCTTTTGTATTTATTTTGAGGATTCATGAATTATCTTACAGTATGCCAAGATTAGGGTTTTATAAACTATTTTTTAAGACTTATTGTGTACAAATTCAGCAAAGTTTTGTGATAGTTTACACTTTAACACATTGTCTAATAAGAAAATCTAATCAAAATATTGTCCATTTTTTAATTTTTTAAGATTTGTATTAGACAATGCAATTTTATACATTTTAAATAAAAATGTACAGGACATCATGAGAATCATCGAAAGGTAAGGCCCATAAAGTGTAAATTAAACAAACTTCTTTATGTACTTTTCCTAAAATTTTCCCTTAAAGCCTCTTCAGGCACATAATGTTAATAATTTAAAAATAAAGTAAATGAATGTTCGGGAATAATGGGGAAATTTTTTGGAAGAGTTTTATATTGGTGATTAGATGGTAAAACTTAGGTTAATTCAGGTTATAAATGAACACAATGGTGGCATACTGTGAGGATTTGTAGGCATATGTCTAAATAAGTTGTTCGTAACTAGGTTCGCCTGCGCTTCAGAAGACACCGACCAAGACGCCGTCGTCTGCAGATCCGGCCACGTTGGCCCAGCTCGGAGCGATTGCTAATAATCCGGTACACAGACAGACTGATAGATTTTCTCTCGCACCAATTCGGCGTCGTTTTCGATCTGTCCCTTACACGATTTTATGCGAAACCTGTGTCCTTGCAAAATGTGCTTCTGTTTCTGTGCTGTGTACTCCCGTTGTCGAAATCATGGCTTTGATACCGTTTTTTATTCGGATTAAAAACGAGGAAGGAAAAAAAGGGATAAAGGGAGTGAAAAATGGCATTAACAATTTTAGGTTGAAACCTGGGTTTTGGATGTTTTTCAGGAAATTTCCATTTTTCTTTTCTTAATATCTTACATCGATAGTTTGAACCATTCGAAAGTTGTTTAAGGTTTTATGTCTAATTTTCTCTGTTTGATTTTTATAAATTTTAGACATTCGCAAATATGTCAATTCCGTAACGTTGAGATTTAATTTTTTTAGCAAAATAGCATTTCTATTTTTTTCTCGTTTGGTTGATTTTTTTTAACTTAAAACTGTATGGTAAATGTTTTTGTCTGTGTACCTTCTGTTTTCTTATTATCTAAAACGTTTCCAAGAAGATTTAAATCAATATTGGAAATGTTTGCTCAGTTTATATTACTAAATTCGATACTATGATTTGTTTTGCTAAATTTAACCATATATTTCTGTTTTTCTCGTGTTCACTGCAGTATAAAACATTTGTCATAAGTTGCCTACCTGCTAACTTATCCAAACGACCGATAAAACCAAATATATCAAGCAAATTCCAGTAAATTTGAAAATAAAAAGTTTAGGTACTTAAACAGAAGCCAAGGCATGGGTACGGAAAAATACATCATAAAACTTCTACCCGCGGAGTGAAGAACATACTTCTAAAAAACATTAGAAACGAACAACTTATTTAGATAAATTCTACACCTAGATTTAAGCCTAGATCATAAGTTTTTTTTCTGCAAACATGATAGCAAACTAACTTTTTTTTTCTCGTGTAACAGTATTTCCAGAGCACAATGGATTCTTCTACGATCGCACAACTCCAACAATTGCAACGTCTGCTGTTGCGTCAGGGGGCTGATGGCACTGCCAAGCCGGATGCATCATCACAAGTGCATTTTGATCGTAAATTATTGGATTTTGACTACGGCAGCGACGAGGATGATGATCCGACCAACAACAGCTCGCCGAAGGTACCGAATAGTCAGGCAATGGACACCGTCGGTAGTCTTCTTTCTAATCCGGAGGTTTTGCGTCAGCTGCAGACGCTGCAGGCGTCAATATCGACCCAGAATAATACTGGACATCCCGCGATGGGCGACATCGACGTGGAAAAACTGCGAAAGTTGCAAGAGATGAAGGCACAAGAGGAGGAGTTTGATAAACATCTCGCACAAACGCTTCCCAATCTTCCGTTCGCCGCCGAGTGTGAGTTTAAGCCGAATACAAACTCGCCGTCGGTATTTAACAACTTTTTCCTTCCGACCGATATGTCGCAACCACCGCCTGGTTATAAACCGACGATTCAGACGAAAGACGATGCTGCTCAAGAGAGCGAGGTCGAATTTATTGGTACCAATGACGATATGGAGGTGATTGATATCGATCATGGGGATTCGCACAGTCCGTCACGTGAGCGTTATGGTGGGCGACGACGAAGGAGTCGATCCAGAGATCGCTCCCGGGATCGAGACCGTGATAGGGATCGTAATCGTAGGCGTAGGTCTCGCTCCAGATCACGGTCGAGGACCAGGAAACATCGATCGAGATCGAGAGAACGGGATCGTGAACGTGAGAAGGAAAAAGAGAAGGAACGTGAAAAGGAGCGAGAGCGGCGAAAGAGAGGTCTGCCGCCGATTAAGAAGGATAATCTTTCGGTGTGTAGCACCACGCTATGGGTCGGGCATCTTTCCAAGTTAGTGCACCAAGAGGATCTTTCCGATACGTTTGGGGAGTTTGGCGAGATTATCAGTATCG
Organism: Mimaenictus wilsoni; assembly: GCA_027575185.1. Classification (NCBI taxonomy): domain Eukaryota; kingdom Metazoa; phylum Arthropoda; class Insecta; order Coleoptera; family Staphylinidae; genus Mimaenictus; species Mimaenictus wilsoni. The sequence goes on from JAODAC010030958.1 coordinate 44,204, forward strand.
ATTTGATTATTCCTCGAGGTTGTGCGTTCATTGTGATGGATCGACGACAGGACGCGGCTCGGTGTCTTACAAAGTTGAAAAATCACAAACTTCAGGGAAAAGCTATCACTGTAAGTGTTTTTTTTTTTAATATAAAATTTTATTCTTGTTTATGATATTTTAACAATGACCTCATAAGACTTTTTTGAAACCAATCACACTAATAGGCAATCAGTCATCATCAATTGAATTCTTTCCAGCTTGCATGGGCACCCGGTAAAGGCGTAAAAGGCAAAGACCTGAAAGATTATTGGGAGGGTGACATGGGCGTCTCCTATATTCCGTTCGTCAAACTTCGCCAAGATATGGATTTGGAACTACTGGAAGACGGCGGTACTATTGACGAAGACAGTGCGCCAGAATGGATGAAGGTGAAAATAGCTCAGATGAGCAACAGTAGTTTGAATAAAGATGGCAGTTTAGTAGAAGTTAAACCACCGCCGTTCGCTACTCCACAAGAAGGCGGGCCAAATGCGCCCGTAGATACGAGTCAACCCCCACCAGTACCAGCGCCTGGCTTATTAGCCCCACCACCGATGTCCATACCAATGGTAGGTCCCTTCCAACTAAATAACCGCCTCTTGGGTATGCCACCTGGCATGATGCCAAACGTACCAATGGGTGTACCTCCCCCGAATATGCCACCGGGGGCGGCACTACTTTCGAATTCATTGCTTGGAATGGGTAGTCCCTTTCCGCAAGGATTACTGGCACCACCATTGGCTCCACCCTTGGGTGGTCAGCCTGATGGTAAGGTTGGGCAAGAGGGCGGAGCACCACCGCCACTCATGCCATTTAGTTTGATACCACCTCATCCGCCACCGTTGGCACTTCAACAACAGCATCCTGATGATAACATGGATGTTGAGATGGAGGATGCTGAGAAGGAAATGATGCCTCCGGTGGTAGGTGGCTTCAACGGGGATGGCCCGCCCTCGCGTGGCGATCCCGGAATGGGAAGAAGAGGGGATCTTGGTATGGGACGAGAGGGACGCGATGAAGATATGCCACCAAGGGGTAGAAATCGGCGTGATTCACGGGAACGTGATCATGGCAGGGAGATGGAACGGCGTGCAGATCGTGACAGGGATCGTGATGGTGGTAGGGACCGACCCCAACAGCGCTGGGGCCGAGATAATCGCGCTGAAAGTCGAGATGAGCGTCGCGAACGCGAAAAGGCTCTTAACGATCGCCTACGACAAATGGCAGCGGGAGATAGTAGTTTCCGCGAAGAGGCGGAGCCACCCCCACCGTTGATGGAGAGAGGAATGTTCCCGGGGTACAATGGGGATGGCCCAGGTGGCCCGCTCGAGATGGACAGGTTTAGAAGACGCGATGACTACCCACATGGGGGACCTGACGGTATGTCACCACCGCCGCCGAGGTATGGCGATTATGATAACGCTTTTGAGGGACCACCGTTGGAGTATGGCGCACCGCCAATGGAGTTTGACAACCCTCAGTTGGAGTATGAAGCCATGAGGGAGTATGACGATCGATATCCTCCAATGCGCGGTGATAGATTCGACGATCGCCGACGGGACTTCTTCCCGCCGAGGGACAACTTTGGGATGAGGGGACCTCCAAGATTTAGAAGTCCAGCTGGTGGGATGGATATGTTTGGACCTAGGGGTGGTCCACCCTTAATGCGACCTCATATGTTCAGAGGAGGACGAGGACCTAGAGGTGGTGGTAAGTACATTTATTTTTGTTTTCGTCATTAGTTAATTATACTAATCTAGTTATCCCAATTAGTGTAAAATTATTGTTAAAACGGATCGGTTTCTGGTTTATCTTATGTTTCTAATCTAACATAAATATGTCTTATCCAAACGTGATATATACGTCAAACTTGATGTATGATGGGTACATGTTAAAACAATGCATGAATACGTCCAAAATCTAATTTAAATGCGGAACATTTATATGCGCGTCTTTGTAAAAAATACGAAATGTACTACTTTGCTTTTACTACGATACTTTTTCATAAAAACTAATTAAGGGATTTAAACATCCCTTGAAAACGTATAATGGAGTGAGAATGGAAAATTTCAAAACAACAATTCCTTTTAGGTCCTATGTGGATGGATCGCCCACCACGTTTTGACGGTCCACCTGACTTTTACCGAGGACCGCCAAATTTTGATGACGGTAGTCCACACCGCCCGAGGCAGGATCGTGGCGAACGTCGTCGTTTCGGACGGCACGACGATATGAACGACGATGGGCCGCGTGAGAATGTTACACCTTCCGCTCCACCAGCCAGTGGTGGCCGGCGAACGAATCGCTGGAGTAATGGCTCACCTGAGCGCGACCCACCCCCAATGATTGACGCCATACATCCGCAAATTGACGCACCTTCAGCCCAAGATAAGGCTCCCACCACCGAACCACAATCAATGAATGACACACAGCCTGAGACACCCAGTAAACCGAATAGTGGAGGTGGAGGTAATACAACACCACTTCGCGATGAACCCAATGAGCAACCAGCACGCAGTGGCGAACCGCCTCTAATATCGAACGTGCCAAGCAACGCACCAGCGGCCGATGCTGCTCCTCCTCAGGACACGCCCACCAATGAGGTAGCTCCTCCCAACGAGACGTAAGCTTAAATTTCCTCGATTATTGCGTTTGTTTGTCGAGACGGAGAAAGAGAGAATTTATTAATTATTCAGCGCAGATTTCGTTCGCCTTTGGTGCGCAACGAAAGCCTTTCGTTACGAAGAGAAAAAAAAACTATTTCATTTTTCAAGTGAAGAGAGGGTACAATTGTATAGGTCTTAAGTCGATCCCGAAATTGGGCTGTGATTAGTTTAATGAACACAGGTGAATCTTGCATTCGATTTGTTTGAAATAAATTTTTATCAACTACTGTTGATTACAGTTACGAACCATCACGTATTGTTCTCAGCAAAAAAAGAAAGACAGAGTAAACAAATTGATAAAAGTGTGCTGTGCGCGTGACAACTGTGTGCGCTAACAATGATCAAATTTCGAATAATATCGCAAGCACGAGAAAGAACAAGGTAGGTTCATTTGTGTTCATTTGCTTTCGGAGGAAAAACTAGTCACCTCGGAGGAACCAAGGCCGCCAGCGTTCAAACTGAACGACTGGTGCAAGGTACTGTCACTTACTTTTCTCCTAATACAAACAGTTTACATCAAAATGTTGATTATAATCATGTGTATTGCATCTAACTACTAGCGATGATTGCAAGTGTACGTTTAAGAAGTAACTAGTTCTTAAAATCACCAATGAAATTTGTAATTTTTGTATATCGTTTGTAATATTTTAGTATGTTTTACTTTCTTTTAAGTATCAACGAGCAAAACACCACTCTTTAGGCGTTAAATGCATAGAATATTAAATATTGTAAAAAATGAAAGAGTGAAAAAAAGATGTACGATAATGCGTGAAGAATTATGGGAAAAATGCGTTTGTTCATATCGCATTTACCTTTAGCTAACTTTTAAACAGAAAAGGCGAAGATGATATTGTAGCTGACTTTTCTTTATCCAATTATAGTAGGGTATCACTAAGTTCACTATGTTTCTTTTGGCGAGATGCTTTTGATTGATAAATTTAATTTAATAAATTTTCGATGATAATAGTTTTGTTATAATGCGCATAGAAAAAAAGACGACCATGGCTTTATATTGGGGTTTGTTTTCGATATTTTTATTATTGGCAATTAAACATACACCCGTGTAGGTACGATTGCAATTAATTTGTTATTGGCTTTTTTTGCTAAGTGGATTCATGAGACACAATTCGAACATGGTATTATTATTATTAAACCCACCTCTGCCAAACATCGCATAAAAAACCTCCTCCAGAACGCATTACATTTTCCCACAAACTGCAACTCATAGCAGATATCTTAAAACTTCTATACATCTAATTCTTTCCCAACTTCGATTGGAAGCCTAATCTCTTTTTTACTTTGACCGGAGGGAGGATCTATTCACTTTTCAATTGCGAATCACGTACGAATTGATTTTCTCCAACTTTTTACCGTGACAAGCGCTTGCTAAAAATGTGTGCACCTACTATAAGAGATGACTATCAATCAGGTATAGACCAGTAGTCGTCGTAGTCATGTTCTACATATGTTAGCTCAGACAGAAAATATCTAAGTCAGCTCCTCAGACATTTTTCCATTACTTTCATAAACTGTGATGCAAGACTTCATTTTCCTTTCAATCGACTAATTTACCCCACTTAACAGACAGACCCTTCGAGAGTTTAAATTCTTACAATTTTATTTTCCTTACCTATGTTGTCCCTAACCGGTTACAGATTAACGGCCTGTCATTGTCCAAAATTGTCTGAGTGGCTACCAGCTTATTAATTCCATTTTTAGGTAGGTTGTTGTCAAGGCGCTGGGTTTATTCAAAACAAACTTTTGTGGCTTTTTTGAAGTTCGCAATTCAGTTACATTTTTTGAATTTGTACAAGATAATCGCATATCATTGCTTTCGTCTATTAATCAATTACAAGCACGTACGACTAAACGGTGGCGAAGTTACAAATTTGGCATTTTGTCACGACGCCCTCCCCGGGTAGCTAGTTGAAAATAGAAGAGTACGGTCGGGTAAAGACGTCAATATTTTTGAAAGTACCGATACTCTGCCTCCGGTCCGAGAGCCCATATAGAGTTCTATTAACTGCGTCCCTCGGAAAGTTGCGTTGGGTGAACACCGGTTCTGGCCGAAATACGATTCACAACGTGTAGCACCGAACACATTTAGACACTTTGTCCCCTTATAGGAACTTAAAATGGTTCAAATAGACCGTTCTTAAGGACTATACTAACCATCTCTACTCTATAATATAGTATAAACTAAAACATAGTTAATGGAGTCTTCTGTCGGTTGTTGATAAAACATGTTTATAATAGTTAGAAACAGTCCAGCCAAGTCGCGCAGTGGTTTGGTTGATGACTACTGCTCACGAGGTCCCGGTTCGATTCTCGGTGGGGATGCATAATAGTAAAGTGAATTCTTCTTATCAATAGTATTAGCCTCTAATATGACTAATTAGATTGAACAAGAATTGAATAGAGCTAATGACCACAGCAGTCGATGCTCGGTAAATCAAACAAAAAAAATAGTTAGAAAGTCACTTAATACTTTAGATGTCATCAGTACCTGATGATGCCGCATAGGCGAAATATGTATAGTACGAAATTTAAATAAACAAGTAAAACATCTAAAGTATTAAGTGACTTAACGTTTCTAACTATTATAAACTAAAAAGTCAGTATTATCAAAATATTAAGGAATTAGGTAAAATAAAACACACGATACTCTTCATATTACTTCAACATGTTTATAAAAGTTGCAATCGTAGGAAAGTTGCCCCTTCTTCACATTGCTCTCTTTTATATCATCTACATTTCTTGTGTAAACAATGTACAGGACGCATAACAATAAAACTCGCAACAGCAAATCGCAATGAACAACAACTGGATAAAATTCCGTCCATTGCCTCTGATAGTAATAATCGGTGCAGCAATATCGAGGGCAATTCATGCGCCGATATCTTACAAATTAATTAAACGTACTCTAACTGTACTAATGACTCACATTTCCACTTAATCAGCGTAAATACGGTAAATAATATCTCTACAAGAAAGAAAATGAATACAATTAAAAACACTGACTATATATCTCTCGCTGTGTGTTAAGAGTTGCCCAAAAATTTCAGCGCGCCCAATACGCATTTATTCTCATTTGCATTCCATGCAGTCTTAATGCTACTTAAATTACTCTATTCGATTCGCGCTCGCGCGGTAATCCATTTCAGGTGGGGTGTCTTCGTGTATAATGGGCGATGTGGGTATGAATCGAATCTCACGCGTTATTGCAATTCGATAACGGAAATGATTGTGTCATGGCCGCTGCCCCCTCAACTTATATAATAAGTCGGCTGCAAGTACTTCCAGTAGCTCTGCTCGGTCTGCTGTTGCTGAACGATGGGCGACGGCGCGAGAATAACTTCGGCTCCGGGCGCCGAGCTCGGCGATCCTTTGAGAATCACCTGTGGTGGTCGCTCCTCCTCTAGCGTGACCACTTCAGCCTGTTTCGGCTCCGGCACATTTTTAACCTCATCTGGTTGTTCCTGTTCAGATTCTTTCCGGACCATCAACTGCTCCTCTTCGGTGCCCTCTGCGTCCAACTCGTGATTCAGAATGGTATAGAAACTGTCGTCGAAGCCGTTGTTCTCCCAGTGTTCATCGGTTACCGTCTCGCTGTCGTTACTCGTACGTTTCACGCCTTTGTCGTCTTGTAGGGAATAGATACTACGACAATTATTGGTCTTGCAGTACGCCTTGTATTTAAGGGTGGCGGCGCGTAATCGCGTAAGGAAGTCCGGCATGGCGCGGTACGCCACCCAGGCTGTCACCGACGCCGGGATGTTCACTCCCGGATTGTCGAAATACGTAAGGGAAAACTCAATACCGGGCTTGTCGATCTCCGTATAAGGTTTGACGACCATTGCTGACCAGTAGTCGACGACGCGGAATTTGTTGGACTTGGTGGGATGTTCTGGGTGTTCGGTGCCCTTACTGACCAGCATCACTCGCTTATGTTCTTTGTCTACGTGATAGCGTCGTTTGAAGACATAGTCTCGATTGGCAAATAGTCTCTGAAACATATATTATTTATTATTGTTATTTATTACGTAACCGTAAATTATATTTGTTATATTTAATAGAATCTACTGTCGGGTGTTGGTTAAAGATTTTGGATTCTTTGGACGAACTTTCACAATTCCAAAGACAATTGTATCAGATGTTTTACAGAATAAATTTTCCATACAAAGCACATTTCGGTATTAGCCTTCAGGTACCTACCATCTAGTCACAGAATTTTAAGGCGCTATGTATACTACATCTGATATAACCGTATTCTGTGAGTGTTCATCCAAATTTTTACTATGATAATTACGTAAAGAATCCCGAGAATTAGATATCTTTTCACTGTTGTAAAAATGTGTAATTATTAAGATTTAGTCTGATGCAGAGATTTCCAAACTGGGAAACATGGACAACTCTAAAGGGACGCGCGAAAATTTAAGCGAGTTCCTCCTTCGAATATTACTGAAAACGAGTATTGTAACAATACATTATCACGAAAACTGAAACGGCCCAAAAATAAAAAGATGGTTAACCTCTGATTTAATGTAACAGTAATGACGGTATTATAACTATTTGCCGGTATTCATTTACAATTTAATTTAGAACTTAGAACCCCTCAATTATTTCTATAACAAATGGACAATTAGAATGGACACCTTCTAAGATTATTAGTATCTGGTATAATGTAGCCCGATTTAACTGGCATTCTTAGTCAAAACCTGGGACTTTCAAATCTCAGGAATACTTTTGCAGAGTCATGTTTTAAAGTTTTAGTTTTAAAGGGTCATTATCATTATTATGGAATGAAAACTGTAAATAGTTCGGGTAAAATATTAATAAATGACCCTCTCATCCAGAAATAATATTTTCAATGAACTACTGACAAACTTTAAAAACTATTTCGAAAAAATCCCAAGGAATTACTAGGAAACCCACAGGGCATTTCAAACACCACAGTAGTGTTTAGGTTGCCTACAGTCGACGTATTGTCCTAATTATTTTTACTTGAAATGTTTGTTCTAAAAAAGATTAATTACTTACAGGCCATTGCATTTCCCAATAAACAACATCACTATTTGAATCCGGCTGCTTGTCCCTCTCTATAACATCGAGCTCCACAGCCGTAGGATCCCACTTCTTCCTATATGCTGTATCCATTTGCACGCTGAGGAAGTCTTCGGCGGTCACGTCCTTGTAGTTGCCATACACTTTATATTCGAAACTCCCCGAGTTGTGTGGTCGCCGCCATACGATCAAATCGTTTTGTTCGATAAACACCGTCCACCCATCGTATGTACGCAGATCCTTCCTTGTGTCGCACTCGCAGAATGCGAGGATATTCTTGTCGACCTTCTCGCAGGTGGTGCACTCGATCGTCTTCCGCTTCAGCAGCTTGATGTATTCGATCTCGCCGAGATACGAGAGCATCTCATCCTCGCGGATGCGGTGGCACTCCCAGTTGTAAGCGACGCCGGCGCTGAGCATCAGTTCCTTGACGCGCCTATGCAGCACCCGGCGAATATTGGCTACGAACGCGCGCAGCGCCTGCTCCTCCCAGATCCTCGCGTACAGCGCGAACATCTGCTGGCTACGTCGTACGCGCTGGGCGAGCACACATTCGCACTGGTGCGTCCACATCTTCAGCAGCTTGCTGGAGTCGTTCTTGAAGTTGCGCGGTATTGCGCGCAGCCGTTGCTGAAGCGCGCGGCCGGCAATCGCCGTCGACGACAGCAGGAAACGGCGCAGGAGCATCTCCGGCGTGTTTAGCAATGCGGTGCTGAGGTTAGCACGAAGCGGCTGTTGGTGGAGGAATGCGGTGCGAAGCGATTGCTGAATGCGACCCGTGGACACGCGCAACTGCATCGTCGCGACGCCACTGCGATTTGATTTCGGCTGGGGGTGGTTATGATGGTGGCGGTGACGACGTCGACGGTGGCAAAGGATAGCGGGCGGCAGCCGATGGCGGCAGCGCCAGCGGTGGTGCGTACGAAGCGATGCCGCGAATGATGAGTACGAGGATGGGGGAGGTTGATTTGAAAAAACGTACACTTAAAATTTTGACATGCCGCTTTACGCCGGCATTTGCGCCTCGTGAAATGAACCTGACACGCCGCTGTTGACACTGCTGCTTTTGCTGCTATCGCCATGCAAACGAGCACATCTTTCAAGTACTTATCAGGGGGCAATCTACATTATTTAAGTATATTATTTCACTGGAACATAGGCAACTAATTATACATAGATTATATATAGAATGACATACCTGACGATTCCAACACCAGTGGTACTCAACCCAAGAAATATTGTCAGAAAGGCATTATCAACGTTAACTACATATTTTAAACCTAACCTAAAAATTATACCTAACCTAACTCACAATCAGTCTAATCTATTATACCTGAGGCCTAAAAACCTAGTAAAACAAACTATATGTAGGTTGCAGTTAGCAATTTTAATTCTTTAATAAGAACACTTGCTCAATCAAGTAAAGCCACGTTACTTTCTCAACAGATTGCTTTGTTATTGAAGAACTTGGAAAGAGTTCAAAACCTTTATGAACAATACCTAGCTTTATGTGTTTATCGAAGATAAAAATACAACGAGAATGGAAAGTTCCACAAAGAGGACATCGTTCGAAATTAATGCGAACTTGCTATGACCTTTAAATTATTTTTATTTCATCCGTTTGATTCTTTTCATTTACGAACACTTCAAACGTAGTAGGTATACTACAAAACAAGATGGCGTTGAATCGAAATTAATGTACAATGCGAAAAGAATTGCCTATCTTGACTTTCTCAGTCAGAACAAATTTGTGCATCTCGTGCATCGTGTTTGCCGGACATTTTACTGCAGAAAAACGCTCGAATTTCCCTCGAAGATGTCCATGATCGGCACACCTTTATCCGTTGCGGGATCACGTATCTCCGGGGCACCCGTACGCACACAAAATGGTAAATTATCCATATTTATTTTACGATTTACCAACAATTTCCCCCCGTCGAACTAAAAACCTTCTAGAACATAACCTTCCGCCCATGAATCATGTGCTTCAGGTGTGGACAAAAACCTAAATTTTTCTAAAACTACCCTTTGCTAAGTCCTTAAATCCTTATCACGCAATCGTAGGAAGGGCAAATAAATATAATATGACAATTTTCAGTCATGGCTGCGTCGTCTATTGCGAATATCGTCAAATCTTCACTGGGACCCGTGGGTTTGGACAAAATGCTCGTGGACGACATCGGTGATGTTACTGTAACCAACGATGGTGCGACTATCTTGAAACTGTTGGAGGTCGAGCATCCTGCGGCGCGTGTGCTGTGCGAATTGGCACAGCTGCAGGATGAAGAAGTGGGCGATGGAACAACCTCTGTGGTGATCATCGCTGCAGAATTGTTGAAAAATGCCGATGAGTTAGTGAAACAGAAGATCCACCCTACTTCAATTATCAGTGGCTACCGATTGGCTTGTAAGGAAGCCTGTAGATACATTCAAGATAATCTTACTATTCCTGTGGACGATTTGGGAAAGGAATCTATTGTTAACGTTGCGAAGACTTCAATGAGTTCGAAAATTATTGGAGCGTAAGTGATTTTTTTCATATATAATAAGATTTTATTCTTATTTCAACATATTTCATAACAAAAAATGTTAACATTCAACGTTTTTAACAGTGATGCAGATTTGTTCTCGCAAATGGTCGTGAACGCCGCCTACGCCATCAAAATCAACGATGTTAAGGGTAATGCACTGTACCCTATCCAGGCTGTAAACATTCTGAAGGCGCACGGTAAGAGTGCCAGAGAGAGTCTTCTCATTCAGGGTTATGCGCTAAACTGCACCGTCGCCAGTCAGGCCATGCCTAAAAAGATTGCGAATGCGAAGATTGCGTGCCTAGATTTCTCACTGCAAAAGGCTAAGATGAAGATGGGCGTGCAGGTACTGATTGAGGACCCCGATAAACTGGAAGCCATTCGTGCCCGTGAGCTGGACATCACTAAGGAGCGCATCCAGAAGATCCTCTCCACCGGCGTTAATGTTGTACTTTGCTCTGGAGGCATTGATGATCTTTGTCTCAAGTATTTCGTTGAGGCTGGTGCGATGGGAGTGCGTAGAGTTACGAAAACGGATTTGAAACGTATTGCCAAGGCGACTGGTGCTGCTTTTGTTACATCTTTGACTAATATGGATGGTAAGTGACCAATTTTTTTTCTCTTACATTGTTTTCTTTACTTTTAATAAATATAGGATATTTCATGAATTGTTGACACTCACCAAAGGTTTTTTAATATAACTTTGGCGGCCTTCATGTCTAAATTCAGCTATCCAATTCAGTTTGTCTTAATATATGTTTAACCAAATGCAAGTGAGGTTATGCATTATGCCTTTACTTTGTTAAACACTTTTATTCCTGTTTTATAAAATGCTCATTCTACTAACGATTTTGATTAAGTAATGTCATACACATCTTACTTACTAATCAACAACTTACTGCTTATCATAACAGTATTGATAGCTGAATACATTTCAGATTTGTGTTTGATTAAAAAATGTCATACATATATTAAACAATTTCATGATCTTTTTGTTTGTAAAGCACATAATGCGGTAATGTGCCTATAATAATGTCGCGTTGCATTGCTTTGCATAGAATCCGCGCCGAATTCGTTCTCGGTGCAATTGCAACGGAATAAAAGTGGTAGGCCATGGATTAAACAATCAATTCAATACTTTAATTCTACTATTTATGTAACTTTCGTTCAGAAAATTAATACTTATCAGCAAAAATAATAATATAAGCTAATCATTAGTAGTAGAAAAAGTAGTGTACAACTCGTATGTAATGCACATTATACACTCGTATGACTTGGTTGGACAATTTGTCATACTCATTAACCATTAATACCATTACATATTAGTTGTACAATATACTATAACCTACTATTGACATACGAGCAAACCCAACCGTTTTTATAAACGATGACAAAACTAAACAAATAGTGATCGTTAGGGATGAAAATAAATAGCCTGGAATACTAAATACTTATTCTACAATTATATGTAAAAATATTGACAAGATTTAGTTTTCTGGTATGGCTGTGTCTGCTGTCAAAAAATCGCGCTCGCACCTATATGACACTATGAACATATTTCAGTACTGACTTGCCTAGAAATACGTGTTTTACTATTACGGATATGAGAACCCGTACAATATGTTTGCCACATCTTGTATATTGTGCATTTATAACTTTTTAAATTTCATTAAAGGTGAAGAAACTTTCGACAGTTCAATGGTTGGTGAAGCAGCCGAAGTTGTACAGGAGCGCATTTCTGACGACGAGCTAATCTTAATCAAAGGGTAATTTTTAGTAGTAATTTTTATTTGAGGTTATTAACATTTATTTCCATAGTCCCAAAGCACGTACTGCAGCTTCAATCATCCTACGTGGCCCCAACGACTTCTACTGCGATGAAATGGAGCGTTCCGTACATGACGCCCTCTGCGTCGTCAAACGCGTCCTCGAATCGAAGTCAGTGGTTGCCGGTGGCGGTTCCGTAGAAGCTGCCCTTTCCATCTACCTGGAGAATTTTGCCACGACGCTCAGCTCTCGCGAGCAGCTCGCTATCGCCGAGTTTGCCCACTCGCTCCTCGTCATCCCGAAGACACTCGCCGTCAACGCAGCGCAGGATGCCACCGACTTGGTCGCCAAACTACGCGCCTATCAAAACTCCTCGCAGACGAAGGTCGAGCACGCGCATCTCAAACACGTTGGGCTTGATCTCATCGAAGGCGTCGTCAAAGATAACAAGAAAGCGGGTGTTTTAGAGCCTACAATCAGCAAAATCAAATCGCTTAAATTCGCGACTGAGGCGGCTATCACCATTTTGCGTATCGACGATATGATTAAGTTGGATCCGGAGCAGCGTGATGGCGCTGGTCGTGGTTATCAAGATGCGCTCAACGCTGGCCAGATGTAAATTATTCTCAGGATTCATTACTAATTTACGTTTCATTTGATTAAGACAGGCACTCACAAAAGCATTTGGCGCTTCATTCATCACTTCAAATTTGCTTTAAAGTCACTAAAATGAACACTCATGTAATATTAAAAAAGTAAAATATGCATTCGGCATAACCTATGTTCACCTAAGCTTAAAATACGTTTTGTGGAGGAGGAATGCATTTAAATTTGTGCGTTTTTTATATAAAAATATATTTCTTACTCACAAATTATACCAAACTATTATTGAAGAAAACGATTAAAGTGATTTTATGAGGAATCAAAACCTTACTTTTCTAAAAATTTGGTGACGATTGCGTTGAATTCATCGGCATAACGGAGGTGGATGTTGTGTTTTCCTTCCGGGAATCTGTGTAAACTAAAATCAAAAATGTAAATTGGTTTTGGACAAGTTTTGGGGGGTTATAATCTGTGAAAATCAAGGAATATTTATCATCAAGGTTTAAAATGACATTAAATCGATACATCTTGATATCGATAATTTTTGGTATCGAACGGAAAGTATCGATGCTTTTTGGTAAAGAATCGATATACTTGTGCATCGTATGTACCGACAGGAAAGTATTGGTATTTTCGGTATGGAGTATCGATATATTTTTGTATAGAGTACCGATATTTATATCATCTATACATACATTTTAGTATGAAAACAAATCTTTTATATCAAACAAACAAAATTTTTTATATCGAAAGTATCAATACTTATGGAAATTGTCAATACATTTTAATACCGATAATTGTTGGTATCGAAACTATCAGTAATGTTTAGTATTAAATTGAAAGTTTCGTTATACCTGTTTATTGAAAGTATCAATATTTATCGATACATTTTGGCTTGGAAGGTAACAATATTTCTTTGGTATCGGAAAGATCGATACTTATTTGGTATTGAAAATATCGATATTTTTGGTAATAAAATATCGATACTTTATTCAACAACCTTTTTCTACCACATAGTGGTGTAAGGGAATAGTAACTTTCACTCGGCCCAATCCGGTCTCGCTACTGATGGTACTTGCTCTGAACTATTTGTGCATATGGGTGATTTTCGGGGACCGTTGCAAGCGAACCACCCAACCTTCATTCGCGTTTTTACCGAAATCAGGAGTTCGCGGCGCCAGAGCTGCTTGTTGAGTGGGGAGACTACGTGGTCACCCATCCAACGCCTAGTTGATCTAACGAACACCGAGCTGCACAACGCGGCAAGCCGCCGCTTATCGATACTTTATATAAAGGAAATTAACTTCTAAAGAACAAAATTATTCAGATTTACTTACGTAGAGTTTTTAATGTTTTTCTCAAGATAATCCGGATGTTGAGCATCAAGCATCGGATCCAAATCTCCGTGTAAAATTAATGTCTCACACTGAATATCCTTCAGGAAGTCATCACAAATATTCCCCTGGCGTTCCTTGTAGATTTTATGTAGTGCATCGCACCAATCGTTCCACATTCGCTGAAGTCCCGGCTCAGTATACATGTCGATGAGGGGTTGTTTCATTTTGGCACTCCACTTGCTGATGTCCCTTATTTCTGCAAATTTGGAAAATGTCATATTTCATATAGTTGTATAGTACTTGAAATAATACTCTCATAAAGTTCCAATTCGGTTGGCACAATATAAGAATTAGAACCCCAAATGACCAACTTTTGTAACGATTCTTTGTATTTGGCAGCCATGATGAGGCCGGAGATACCTCCATCCGACCATCCAAGAACGGTATATTTAGGCAGTCCTAAAGCATGCATCATCTCATTAGCAGCCTCGGCATCCTTTTCGTAGAAGTCGATTCCAAACTGACGATCATTGGGTCGACTATGGCCGTAACCTGGGGGATCCCATGCAACGATAGTGAATATTTGTGGGTCGAGTTTCTCAATCTGCGGGCGAAAATCGCTCCAAATGGTGCCTAATGCCCCAGGAAAGCAGAGAACGGTATGGTTTCCAGTTCCTTGACGAAGGTAGTTGATTGTTTGGCCTTTTATAATTAGCTTTTGTTCCTATAAAGTACAACATAAATTAACCGAACTGATTCGTCAACATACTTTATCTTGGTAGAATTATGAGTCTTATGAAGATTACAGCATCTTACCATAGAATAATTACGTAGCATTTGTCGCCCTGATTGGAATAAGTTGGATTTCTGCAATGTTTTCAACATTGTTGTAGTAATAATAATACGAGAACTTGACGACAAGAGGAGATACCGGAGACACAGATATATTATAGGAACTGTCTATAAACATTTACACGTTGTAATAGCGTGGTCTGTGCGATGTAAATTGATAAATATCAATTTTGAACAACTTAGATTGGCTTTCTATAGGGGTCACATAAATATTTGAGGCTATAAAGAGAACAAGTTTATATAGCTTTGAAACTAATTTTACATTGGAAATTTAGAAATAGTAATAGAGGAAACTAAAAAATACGAAATACTCGATTAAGATTTCAGGCAACTTCTCAAACTTTCTTCAACTTATGATACAAACGTTTTGAGCTTAATTGGTTGCATATAAAAATATTAAGCTACTTTGTAATGAAAACTTACGAGTGCTTTTAAGCATATTTTCGTTTCTCTTCATAAGCGACATTTTTACATCAATTGCAGATGCATTATCAATGTGTTCTAAATGTTTTTATGATGAATATCTTCCGTATAATGGCCATAGAGCGTAATTATAGTAATTAGCGTAGTTATAGAGCGTAATTATAATTATATTATGTCCATGTCGGACAATTGAGACCATTCTTGTAAGAATGAACAATCGTAATCATTTTTCTAAATTTATGCTTAAATCTAGAAAAAATATTTACTGTAAAACATTGTAATTATATTTATTATTGATTAGCTTTATTATTGGGTCAATTTAAGTTGCATACGTTACGATTCCATTTATTATATCAATAATGTTAGGCATGTTACATAATATTTTGACTGTTACGATGTTTGTTTAAAACTGTTATCAATGTCCAAACATTTCATGCTGACTTTGGAATAATGCAAACAAACCACATTTGGTGCGTTGTATAATTAACAATTACCGGAGTTCCTATTTATCGCAATCATTGTATCGCATTTCAATGACCAGTTGTGATGGACGATGGTAGATAGAGTACAAGGGTGTTATTGACAGAGGTCTGACATAATCTGACATAAAAACAGCAAGCATGCGGCGTGCTCGTTCGCCGCAGGAATACAGCAGCAGCGTCAACAGCAGGAATGCGGATTGCTCGCAGGAATCAGTCGCAGCAGTCGCAGTTCGCACACGCGCCGAGCATGACGCGCCGACGTTGTATCCTCAACAGCAGCAGCAGTGGCGGCGGTGCGCCGCGTGTGCGCAGCGCGTCAGCTGACGTTTCGTTCGATTGCGATTAAAAAGAGCGCCGCGCGTGTTTACAGTCTACATTCGACGGTCGGACATGGCGCGTAGCAGGACGGCGTCACCAGCAGGATGCCTCGTGCTGTTCGCTGTCGTCGCGCTGACAGCGGCGGCGAGCGCCTACCGGCTAACGCATCCGTCGTTCGACAGCGTGCGCGTGCGTGGTGTCGCCACCGAGCAGCAGGACACGGCGGCCACCGCCGGCAGCAGCAGGAGTCGCGTCAAGCGCGTGGAGTTCGAAGTGCGCGGCAGGAATTTGTATCCGGGGTTGGCGGTACGTGTGACGCTTGTGCCCGCTGTGCGTGATTCTGCCTGTGCAGTGGACGCCGCCCCCGCGGCGGCAGCAGGATTTGCAGTGAGCGAGGTGAACGTGGCCGAGGATGGCGCGAGTGCGGTCTATGCGCTGAATGTGCGTGTTGCGTCCGACGAACGGACAGGTTCGAATAATACCACTGCAGTGAATGTGACTGAGGGCGGTGGTAGTGGTGTGCGTGGGGGCGGCAGTGTTTATTTTTGTTTGCCGGCGTTTGTGAGCCGCCGACGGTTGTGGACGTTCGCGCCGGATGAGCAGGATGGAGAGAATGAGATTATTCAGGCGGTGAGCGTCGATAGTGCTGATGGGGTGGGCGAGGGTGACGGCAACAACAACGACGAAGGGGGAAAATCCTGGCTTCATCAGGGTGATAACATCGCCATCGACAGCAGATTTTGGCTGGATCGCGGCGGTGATGACCTTGGCACTGACCTAGATTACGATGATAAAACGTAACTATTTTTCTTACTTTTTAACACAACTATTTATTAATTAATATGTGATTATAGTTTCTCTCGTATAATTAATAACCAAAATTATTTGTTAAAACTTATAAAAGATTAATTAGATGAAATGTAAATTCATACATAACTTATATTTAACAGATTCTTAAAATTGTTTTCGTTTGTTAATTGATATATTAATTATGCAGTTTACATATTATTATTATATTCAGTATAACAACATGTTCATAAAATGTATCTATAAAATCATTTTTTAATTGTTCAACTTAAACTTGCAGTTTATTACTCTAAATAGGTTTCCTTTCCTTTTAATATTTTAAGGATCTTCACCTTCATTAGTCACAAACCAAACCAATTCATTGACTTAACCCTAAAACTTAAAATGCAAAACATCCTTTGCATTTAAAGTTAAATTTGTTAGAAAAATTTTTGAGACAAGAAAACGTATTCGCTAAGAGGAGAAAAACTATTACAACTAATAACTATTACACTAATAAGTTATATCAATAATAAGTTATGGACAAGTCAACATGAATATTATTTGGTAAAGTTCGACTATTTCAAGTCATGTTAATGATTAGTTCACCCGCAGGATAATACGCGGGCGGCGGCAGGATGAAAGTGAAGACCCAATTACAAAACATCGTATCACCGGCCTGCGAGTTGATGCCGCGCCAAAGGAGCCACATATTGACGAAGATGGCATTCCATACCTACTCGTCGGTGCCGAATACACATTGCGATTCTTCGGCGTCGGTTTCACAGAGAACACGCAGGTGACCTTCACCCAACAACGTGGCATCTTCGGGGGTTCTTGCCAGATTCCTGTCACTGGTATTTTTCATGTAAGTTTTTTACTATTTACACAAATTCCAATTTACTATTTCATTTATTAACAATTCACACATACATTTGTGAAATGTAAATTGTTGCAAATTTTACTATGAAGTAGTTATCATAGTTTTAGACAAGTTTACATAACACTTGCAAATTTTGTATTAGTTATCCAAATTAGTAAGAATATTGATGTTTTCATGTTAATGCTAACGCTTAAAGGTAAAAATTATAACATACTCTAATAATTAAGGAGACATAAATTTTATTGAGCAGCGTTTCACAATTTTTTTGTTGCTTTTAGTAGTTTTTAGTGCGTATTAATTTATTATTAATTAATGATGCGTTAGTAAATCTTAAAAGTTATAAAAGTCAACAAAAGATACCTTCTTTCTTTCAGGCGATCTCAGACTCGATATCCGACGGCACAGTACGCGTAAACGTCAAAATCCCACACGTCGAAATCAACTTACCACTTTATGTATGCCTGAAAAAGGGCAGCGGTACAGTAGGTGGTGAAACAGAGTCGGTGCGAGATAGCCAACCCTTCGTGCATCAAGGCAGCTCTGCCTGGTTGAGTGTTCACAGCTACCAGAAAGGTCTGCCACTGTGGGCAGGGTTGATCATCATCGTCATCTGCCTTTGTTTTTCGGCCCTCTTCTCCGGCCTCAATCTCGGCCTGATGTCGCTCGATCGCACCGAGCTGAAGATCCTGTGCAACACTGGTACCGAGCAGGAGCAGCGCTACGCGAAGAAAATCCAACCGGTGCGAAATCATGGCAATTTTCTATTGTGCAGTATTCTGCTAGGCAACGTGCTGGTGAATTCAACTTTTACGATCCTGCTGGATGATCTCACCTCGGGTGTGATTGCCGTCGTCTGCTCAACGTTGGCGATCGTTATGTTTGGTGAGATTACGCCACAGGCAATTTGCTCACGACATGGTCTCGCTATCGGTGCGAAAACTATCTTTATCACGAAGGTGGTGATGGCGGTTACGTTCCCGTTGTCGTATCCTATCTCCAGGGTATTGGACGTGTTGCTGGGGGAAGAAATTGGGAGTGTTTATACCAGAGAACGTCTGAAGGAACTTGTTAAGGTAAATTTGTTTTTAATATCTCCTTAGGAATGTGTACAGAATTATTTTGAATAATTTGTAAATTGTGTTGAAAGTATAAGTTACGGTAGAGGTTTTCAAACTGGAAGGCCCAAAAAATTATATTAAAAAAGGATAGGCGCAGCAATATATAAAGTTTTGAAAACCATTGAGTTACAGTATATAAATGAATGGGATCGGAGTCCGGAAGCTATGTATGAATTATTTCTATGTCTTTCAACTTTAAAACTCCACACTTGATCTGGGTGCCTTAACATGGGAGTTAATTCGTGTCTCGGAACTCTGCTAAAACAGGGTCTGTCAACAAGAATTTCGTCTAGCTCATTTAGATCAAGACTGATTTTATTATACTAAAAAGTCCAAAAAGAAACTTAAATATTCCTACTCATTATAATACTAACATGGGGATGAAAATACGTGACATACGAACCTACCCAAGTTTTGTGTGGGGGGCCCGCAGTAGAATTTTGTCTGGCCCGTGAAGCATTGTATATATTATTATTATTAAAAACAAGTATTAGTTTTTGTCTAACATAAATTGGTGCATAAAAAATTTTAGATAAAACATTAAGAATTATTTAGATTAGCTCCGGTGGTAATCTAAAATATATGATCTGACATCTTTTGCAAAAACAATACTTACAATTTAAAAAAAAAACTATTTGGTCCGAAGTCAAATTTTCATCTGCAATGTGGTCCGACTATCAAAATATTTGCCCACCTCTGGTGTACATTATATAAAGATGGGTGCAAAAGGCACTAATTGAAGTACAAGCGTATTTTCCAAAACCATTGGTGATCGAAATGTATAAACAACCTTTTGGTAATATCTTTATAACAACACAATAAAGCTATAAACATTTTGTGCCCCTAGCATACAGGGTGTTTCTGGGCGTCTAACATAGAAGATAAGCATGCATCCGCGGTGAACAAAGCTAATGTCGCGTGGCTAAATAATCATGCGCGCCTGAAATGTGAGTCAACGTGGAGGGTTTTATGACTTTACGATCGGAAAATCTTACCTGATTTCATGAAAATATATGCCAAAATTGGATGTTTATGAATTAAACTAGAATTTGTCATTGGAAAAATTATAAATGTTGGTGAATGAATTATGGCAAATGTATGTTTTATAGGTTTATTACAAGAGTTGTACAACGTACGTTTCGCTTTGCAGCATCGTCAGGTACTAAAGTAAAAACTTAAACTTA